>JAOYSI010071432.1:21961-42867 GCA_025775065.1 Hiodon alosoides
ACTCTGCCTCTGAGCACTCTGCCTCTGAGCACTCTGCCTCTGAGCACTCTGCCTCTGAGCACTCTGCCTCTGAGCACTCTGCCTCTGAGCACGATGAATACTCACAGCACTCTGCCTCTGAGCACGATGAATACTCACAGCACTCTGCCTCTGAGCACAATGAATACTCAGCACAGACCACAGCTATTGTCCCCTCAGACATGGTCAGACTCCCCTTTCCCGTTTCCTCTCGTCTCCCTCGCTGCCTTTCGGGCGATAGTGCGGAACATTTTGGCAGTGTGGTGTAGTGTGGTGTATTGTGGTACAGTGTGGTACAGTGTGGTACAGTGTGGAAGTACGGTACAGTGTGATATAGAGTGGTACAGTGTGGAAGTACGGTACAGTGTGGTACAGTGTGGTACAGTGTGGAAGTACGGTACAGTGTGATATAGAGTGGTACAGTGTGGAAGTACGGTACAGTGTGGTGTAGTGTGGTGTATTGTGGTACAGTGTGGTGTAGTGTGGTACAGTGTGGTACAGTGTGGAAGTACGGTACAGTGTGGTGTAGTGTGGTATAGTGTGGTACAGTGTGGAAGTACGGTACAGTGTGGTGTAGTGTGTTACAGTGTGGTACAGTGTGGAAGTACGGTACAGTGTGGTATAGAGTGGTACAGTGTGGTACAGTGTGGTAGTACGGTACAGTGTGGTGTAGTGTGGTACAGGGTGGTACAGTGTGGTGTAGTGTGGTACAGGGTGGTACAGGGTGGTACAGGGTGGTAGTACGGTACAGTGTGGTGTAGTGTGGTACAGGGTGGTACAGGGTGGTAGTACGGTACAGTGTGGTAGGGACGTACGGTCAGACACTCCATTTTAGTATCGGGGCTGCATTATGAAGGCCTTCACACACAGAACAAAGAGCATGGTTACAGAATAATGGGGGGGAGGGGGGGGCGGGTTTGTTCCACCTTCCCGCATACATTGGTGTAGTAGCCTTTGTTGGCCACTGGGGTTCCGGCGGGTATCCGTCTCCGATGTTTGGAGTGGGTGTCAGATTAAATCCCTGAGCAGTTTGAGTGGGTTCCTCATTGTAATCTCCACAATCGAAAAAAAAAACTCTGTGAACCTGTGAGAGTACGCCGCCCCCACCCTCCTGCCCACCCACTCGTCCCATTAATTCAGACCCGCGGGAAAAACCCAGCACGGGCGATTCTCAAGAGAACGCGTTTTACTTGATTTTGGGATTTTTTTTAAACGCATAGGCTAAAATCAAATGAGCGCTGACGAATGGCTGCAGGCCCTTATACATGCACCATTTGCAAGCCATTTGTGCTGGAAGATATATTGAGAGAGAGAAGCCTCTGCTTCTCTGAGGTGATTGCAATCCGTCTGATTGTAAAACAACGGCTATTAGGATAGTGGTCCGTATCCCGAGTGGAGCTCATTGCATTTCTAATGGCAGAGCAGGAGCCTTCCCACAATACAATGCAAGGGAACTACTGGAGACAATGAGCTTGCAGAAAACTGCCAGAGAGGCTTCTAAATACAGTTGCTTTAATCTAATGGCCCATGGTTGCCGTGGGTACCAAGACTACAGAAGGCCAGTACCAAGACTACAGCCCTTAGATTTTTAACCTGATCGGTGGCTAATCTGAATGGATTAAAAACATTTTTCCTCTTTTTAATTTTGAGAGTTTGAGGCATTAAGGACACATGCGGGAAAGGAAAATCAGGAAATCGTGCGGCCATGAAAAGCAAAACCACACCAAGCCCGTTGCCAACACAGACGTCGAAAGACAAGCCCCAGTTACTGAAACAGAACAACTATGATCTGTGGACAACAAGGAAAAATAGGCACATCCTCTGTAACCTCAGCCCACTCGCGCATTCAAATGTCTGCAACCTCCTTCGACCGATCAATCCACAGGGGACATTGATAAATTCTGCCAATAGAGAATGGGTCGGCACGTAAATCACGACCATCGCATAAGGAGCCCAGTAAAGTTAAAGGCAGTTCAAAGCCCAGCTGAGGAATTGCTGTGTGTTCTACATGAGACGATATTACTCCATCGGACATCAGGCAGAGTGATCAAACAAGGGGAAAAAAGGAACGCTTCTATGGGCATCCCTGTTGCCATGGCACCTGTCAGCATCTCAGGAAAACGTGAGTGATCCACCAATGAGCAGGGGCGACTGTCACCACAGGCTGTCGGCAGGCTGAGTCACCTGCGCTGCTGTCACCCCGATCACAGCGCTGTCGTTGTGGGAGGTGCACGCGCTGTGCACGGCTGTCATTTATCACAGCCCGTGCTGGGCCGTCACTGAGGTACAAATACGAATTTGGTCGTATTTAAGGTCAAGCCTCGTACAGAGCAGCGATGCAAATCGGTTTCTAGAAAATTACCTCAGAAATTCTTCTCTGGAAGATGATTACTGAATGATTCAATGAATGCGTAACTGGTACAATAATAATAAATAAAAACATGAAACATTTCTCAGAAAACATCCGTTATTCGGCTGGTAAAGTTTCATCACCAAAACCAGCAACGGTTCTTACCTCAAAAAACCTTAAATATAGAAATGTTTCATTAAAAAGCCAGCTGGCTTGTCTAACGACTTACTGCGCCCAGTACACATTAAGGAGAGAACGAGCGATAAGGAAATTCCCTTCAGACCGACACAGAAACAGGCAACAACGGTAACAACATCATCGGGATTTCAAAAGGCGCGACATCACGCGGGCCCGTTCAGTTTACCGGAGCACATTGTGTAGTCAAGTCTGGTGAGGTGATTATATTCTCTCCTTTGTTCCCAAAACTGTCCACTCTCGTGTTGCATCGCCATGACGCCCTCAGCATTGCCCGGTCTGGACGGTGTGTTCTCCCGCCCGCTTAAATGGTAAACCAGGGGGGCAGCCATGGAAACGGGCAGCTGATGAGGCACCATCCTGATTTATATTATTTTTATATTTATTAATCACCAAGGACATTTATCCGCAACTACAGGGATTAAGTGTGCCCACGTCAAATCTATTTTTTTCACGTCAATTCACGTCAATGCATTTAAGTTCATTCAAGCGGACGGCATGTGGCGTTTGCCATTAAGCCCCGCCCAGTCTTCTGATACCCACTATGAGTCATGTGATGCAACGCCGAGGGCTGCTTGCACCAGAGGAAGCTCGGAGAAAGGGCAGTTATAATCACAGCCTGCAGTATACAGCGGTTAAGCGTCACAACTCACGTTAAAATAAATATTGTGACTGCTATACCTCATCGCGACCAAGGTGCAGTTAATATATTAAATTACACAAATTACACTCATCTTGAGAATACCAACATTCTGGGCATTCAGATCCCTGAACTATCCCCTTCCGAGCCAAATAAACAGTTTGAAACAAATAACAGCACGATGAATATTGCACCGGTCAGCCATAGGGTAATTGTTGAAAGCGCGTGGGGGTTGTGAAACAAAGACAGCAACAAGAATTCACTTTACAGTAAACCACCCGAGTCTTAATTTTTCCTTTTGTGACCACACATCCGTTTCACATGCATGGACAAGGCTTTCAATTTAACCAGAGTCAGATCGAGCTTCAGTATTATTTTCTTATTATTTTCAGGACTCAGTAATTACTTTTGCAGAAAGGGCTACAGTAATTACACTTCAACCTCTGGAGAAAAACAGGCAATCAGTCACAGCCAAAACGTTATCTTTAAGGAAAGCACATCACAAAAGCCCTGTCTTTTCCCCCTTTCCTTACGAGTGTGTGTGGGGGGGGGGCTGAAGCTAATTCCAGGGGGGTGTTGAAGCTAAGGGGACTGCCGGTGACTGAATGAGTCACCTTCATATAGTTAAAGCACTCTCAGAACGTTGTGACTACTCATTTTCAGGAAACAGTTTTATGCGTTTCCAGAAATTACGTAACAACCGCCTGGGACTAGGGTGTGTCAAATTGTACAGGACCTGTAAAAAAAAAATAAAATAAAATCAACCAGAGACAGATTTAAAAGAAAGCTGTTCCTTTAATTACCCAGGCAGAGGGACAAGGCAAAGTTAATGGTTCCATACTGGTCAAAATCCAAAGATACACTCACTTACCTGTCCACCCATAGCACAGCGAAACCGAGCTCCAAACAACCACTCAGGTTTCCCCTCAGGTACAAGCCCTGCCCCAAGGGACCAGCACCCCCTTATGCTGAGGCTGATTAACCAATGCCTCCAGCAGGACCTGTTTCACAGCTGAGGACTATTGGTTGTTGTCAGGCTGGCTAGTTTTAAAGGGGCGGGACACAGATTCCCTATCCACTGTTTTGCCACAATTAGCACAAAAAAAAATCTCTATGGTAGAAACGGTTAGATAATTTTTCCATTATTATAATAATGTTGAGATTTGTAGCATTTTCACTCCTGCACAAATAAAGCGGGTCTACCATTTATAATTATAATTTGTTCAACTGCTTTCTAATTTAAATTATATCATCAAAAATACATAGATATACAAAAACCATGCACCAAAATACTAAACAAACCCGTAGAGTGGAAAACTGAGAGCCTACCTCTTCTTCAGGGAACTGAATCACTCTGCATTTTCACTCTGCAAACATCAGTATGACCTCTGTAACTTGATAATGTGGTCATTATAGTCTCCCTAGATTACCATATGTAGAAAAGGGCCATAAACTATTCCAATGAACCAAACATATTAGCCTAATTAGGGAAATACAAGCTGTCTGATTATAATACTGAACTCACTGTGTTGTAAATCAAGGTTACCGTGGAAGTCATGTAACAAGACGCGCAAATACACTGAGCCGCTTCAGTGAAAGTCGTGAAGACACAACACTGTCCAGGGGGTTCTGTCACTGAGGTTCCACAACCTGAAACTGACACTGCAGTTATACTCCGTTTTAAATCAGTTTTAATTGAGCAGCGGGCATCAGAAGAAGCGTTATCCCTCACACAGTATTTCTGCAGGAATGAGCCAAGTAACCTCGCGCCATTCTCTCTCTCTCTTTATTACTACGAGACAGGTCGCGGGCGAGCCCCACCACGCAGTGCCCCCCCCCCTTAGGGCACCGTCCATCACGCGTCCCGCGTCCTTCGGGGCAGGAGTCACAATGGCTCCGTCACTCTGAGCCACTATCACAGTCCACCATCAGCCTACACCACATAAACATCAGCGTCCAAGGCGTTAACGTCACAGACGGAAATCAATTCGCATGAAGTCGATTCAGTTATTCCGGCCACAGGCACGCCGTTGTTTCGGTGCAGACATCAAGACACCAGCAAATAAGGACCAGTCATCAAAATTGAAATTACACCAAAGGGTTTAATGTTAGTTTCGGCTCTGCGGGTCTTATTTAAAACCCGCCTCAAATGAGTCTTAAATGGTTGTAATTAGAGCAATAACTACTTTCCATTGCACATCCTGCTGATCTGACATCAGTCTGAGTAATGTTCACAACAGTGGCCTGACTGTAAAAATGTGTCCCTCAACACTGGCCGGCGAGCCTCTGTTCCACTTACATTGGTCACACTTTGATTATGTCTGCAGAGAAGGGAAAGTGGGATCCCACGGTTTAATGGGAAAATAAATACAAACTGACCAGCTAAACACAATTTAAAAAAAGATGATGATGAAGTCGGATTTCAATGGAGAAACGTCGACTCATTTTGTATAAGCCTTGCGAGCAGAGGTAATGTCGTGACGTAACATGTACACATACACTGTTTGAGTGGCTTTAAGCTGAAGACAACCGATCGTTTGCTGAATGCAGAAATCCGTTCAGGAAAGCAGAGAAAGATAATCGCCGTCCATTTCTGCATTTTATTTAAGCCTCTTATTTTCCCCAACGGCTTTACTGACTTCTCCTAAATCCCAGGATCCCGCTGGCTTCGAAAGGACATCATTCCCACACTCCCATTAGTATTAAAATAGTGACCCATC
Source organism: Hiodon alosoides (assembly GCA_025775065.1). NCBI lineage: Eukaryota > Metazoa > Chordata > Actinopteri > Hiodontiformes > Hiodontidae > Hiodon > Hiodon alosoides. The sequence continues at coordinate 27,885 of JAOYSI010071432.1, forward strand.
AGCAAGACCAGGGAATCCTCCTTTGTATACGTAGTCCATAACCGAAGGCTTCGGTCTTATCAACCGGAAACATTTCGAAACCGTCAGCAAACCGCAAAGAGATCGGCCCAAAACAAAATTCATGGGGATAGAGAATCGCAGCCCGTTATTGAGTTTCTGCATCCAGCAGCAGTTTGGTATTGAGTTGGGCGCTAAACTACAGCAGCTGGGTCAATCCCATTATAATCAAAGGCGCTTTCTGTCAATACTTTGGAAATAATACATGTGAACCTTCCCCGTACAGTAGACCAGGGAAGACCACCGCGGACTGCGTAAAATCCTCAATTCCACTCGTCCCGCACCCGCAATTCCACTTGTCCCGCACCCGCAACTCCACTCGTCCCGCACCCGCAATTCCACTCGTCCCGCACCCGCAATTCCACTCGACATCCCAGCACAATTTGTTTGGTTTGTTCCCATTTCTCCTCTGGCTTTGATGAGAGACGCATGGTGGGTCAGGAGAAGGTCGTGGGCCCTTTCCTATGCCCGTTTCCCGGTGGATTTAAAAAGACAATTTTAAATAGACACAGGTAGGCCAATGTGGGCGATGCTCTCGGGCAATGCTGGCCAGGAAAGTAAAAGCCACCCCGTCAAGCCCACTTCCTCACCCTTCTGCATTCACCCACCCAGGCGTGAGTTCTGTCTACAGCTGTGTGTGCACGTCCTTTAATGAGCAAATCGTTTCCCTCGGCACATCAGCATAATCAAAACCGCCACGTTATTATAAAACTATCAGAATAAATTTACCCCCCTCAGAAAGTGAATGAGGAATACTAATCTGTAGCTGCTATAATACAGACTGATTTGATTTGGAAAAAAAAGTTTAAACTGTTACCTAATTGTTTTTCAGGCCCATTATTTCCTAATAAAAAAGAGCTAAACAACCAAAATGACCCTCTTTAACTTGCATGTGATCAGCAAACCCTGTAAAGATTAGAAAACCGTTTAGGGCACGCTAAAAACTGGCATCTGCCCAGTTCATCCTGTGTTTAGAGTTATAAGACATGGCAGGAAGATAATTATAACCCACAACTGCCAATGTATTGTTCTTATGGCCCCAAGAAATTTGAGCATTGTTTTAAAGAAGCAGTCTGTATGATCAGAAACGAAGTATATTGGGAATATAATTTATTTTGGAGCAAAAAGGGGAACGCTACGCCCAGGTGCTTCAGCCCAAGACCCTGTTAATCATGTGACTCCCCTGCCTTCGGATCGGATCGGATCCTATCCCCAGATCCAGGGGATCACAGAACCATCAGCACATCCATATCTGTCACTGCTGTTCAATATCAGGCTCAAAACTGATGACTGTGTACTAAATGTAATTAATGGCATACAGGGAAAAAGACAAATACAGTGATACTGTCATATAAAACATTTTAAGAGTAATAGCTGGATTACTGTTAACCAACGGCCCCTTTATAAAAAACGTAATTTGCGACAAACAGTCTAACATTCTATTCTTAAACAGAGCATAGTATCCCAAATAATTGCATTCAGGTGTAAGCTTTCTGAAACTAGCGGGAAGATTCGTCAGCTAATGAAAACGTGCTTTTTGTTAACATTTTTAAATTGTAGTGGAATGGTGACTGCCAATTGAGCAAAACCAAGTGCAGCGATAAAGGTAGTAATTAAACGTTCACCGAAACCTTAACGCCGGGGAAACAGTGAGACGACAACAGTTTTTGACCTAGGTGGAAGATTTGAATATTTTGCTGTGTTTTGTATTATGTCACTAACCGCTCAACATCAGCACTGAGATCATGTTTCTTGCAAACTGGGCGTGGGCCTTAATGAGGCTAAATACGGAACAAGCAGGAAATCAATAAAAACCCATCGAATTAATTCCTCTCCATTTTACACCAACGTATTATTATGACAATATTTTCTATACAGACCACTTTTGGAGGGATAGCATCTTTGCGTAGCAGCTTGTGCACGGTGACGGAATAAAACAGCGATGACATTACGAAATAAGACCATCTATCAAGGTTGATGATGGGAAGTGTATCTCACGCAAACCAAAGTAAAAATATAAACAGACCTAACATAACATAATGCTACCTAGCTGGGTACGAACACCCTTTAAAATTCGGCGTTGTTTTCTCCTATCTGCGCTGCAGCGACCGTCTCCGCTGCTCGCTAGCACTTCCTATATCACGGACGAAACGAGGATGCGTCGCAAGTTTACCTGCAGCCTGGAGGAGAGAGGGAATGGAACGTGGAAAGGGAAAACATCTCAGCCCTGTCCGCCATCTTCTTCCAGAAATGACTCTAAAGTGCTTGCAAATAATCACAAAGCACAGCCCATTCACAACCGGAGAGTGTGCAGGCGAACAAGATGCAAGGGACGGCGACGATTAGCGACGACGTCTCTCCTTCGGTGGCAGCGCTGCAGATGTCACTGACACGACCCCGCTAAATCAGGCGCATTCACTCGAGACCATTCATTCGGAAAATCCACCCGAGAAATACAACTTAAAATAAATAAAATATCTGTAGACCGCGTGGTAAAATCGGGATTTTCGGTATCCGTGAACGATGTCCTGCCATGCACCTAGAAAGCCAGCGCACAGCCGCACAGAATGCTCTGCCACGGCCAACTGAGAGTAAAATCACAAGCGCAGCCTAGTTGCCTTCAACGCAATCTGTCACCAAGCACGGCACCAGCGCTACGTAAATCAAGGTCTCGATGCTGCGTGGGGGCAGTGCCCGTTAAGTGGCAGGCAGAAAACAGCACTGCGGTTTGTCATGTTGAACTCCGCGTTCGAGGAGCGAAGTAAAGATTGCAGTGTGCATCCCGACCATTCTTTAACTGAACTTCTGGCGTTATTGTCCAAATATGGGCCAGCGGCAAACACAAACCACTATTTTCAATACAAGTTATATATTACATATTATACAATTACGTGTAATGGATGTATAGGCCAAATTACGACTTTCACAGTGACGTATCTAAATCCATTTCTTATTTTGTCATTTTGCTGACGCCCTTAACCATGGAAACTAATTAATTAAATTACTAAATTAATATATACAGCCGAACCACTCTGGTACCAGGCAGCCCATACATTGGCACAGCAGATGGGCCTTTAACCTGCTACCTCCCGGTACGTGGAAAAGCAAAATCACTAGACCACTGAGAACTCTGAAAGTAACCTAACAAGAACCATCATCTCACAATAGCATGGATTTCTGTCGGTTTCTAACACGTGCCGAGACCATAAGAAATTCAGTTTGTTTGATTTTAAAATATATCGTAACTGGTGTAAATGTCACTAACCGTATAATAGGATAGTATAATGATATAATTACAAAGCCACGACCGCGTTTCGAACCATAAACACCGTAGGCATTTCCAATTGTGTGACACGCTAATACGGAACACGAAACTGACAGGGAGCTGTTCAGCCAATCTGGTTCTGAAGACGTGGGCCAGCTAGGACGAAATGGTGTCTATATTAGCCTACAAACTCCACACATTAAACAGACATACGTTTTAAAAAAACAACTCCCCAATCGGGATGAACATTTACCATTTTAGATTAAGTGTTGCCGGAGTCAAATATGCTCACGACTGACATCGATTTTTGCATGCAAGTTTGTGCATGTTAATGTTCCATGAATTCCTAACTTTAAGCAGATACATAAACATACGTGGCATTTTCTATAGCTATGCAGTGTATCACATATTCCACTTCTTAAGAAAAACATTCTCGCAGTTCATTGAATAAACAACTTACGTTATTCGAAAAACAACGAATCCGACATTTTAAAAAATTCGGTGTAGTAGCTGAAACTAGCATGTTACTCTAACCCTGAAATTAGAAAATACTTTTCAGCTGCAAAAACTGCTCAAATGCAAAGTGAACATGAGCAGCCGCCAATTTCAGTTATATTATATGTAACCTACAGTGAAGTTTCTTTACAACGCTAAAATTGGCTTCCACTGACCGGCCATGGAAGGTGTCCTATACAACAGGGCCGTAATTATAATATAATATTTGGGGGGGGGGGGCATATTCCGCATATTGAAATATGCTCAAAACGCCATGACCTCAATATACTGATATAAAATATAAATAAAAATTTGGCATAATTGGTCCCCCCCAATGTTGAAGTCATTGCTACGTCTCTGTTATATACTGTTTAAGCACTGTCCAGATTAGATTCATATTTGAGAAGAAAAAAAAAATTCAAGGTGATTTTTTTTTTTGTAATTACGAACTATGATTTATCAACGTAAAGCAGTGGAATCTCATGAGCTCCAAGAAATGTATTTACCAATTTCTTCCCAATAGTGCTAATGCTTCTCACGGTAAATTCCTTCCATCACAAGGCATGGAGGGCAAGGAAGCGGTCTTCATCACTGGAGAGAAGCCTGACGATCACTCCCCCCCCCCCCCCGGCTGTACACAATATGCGAAAGACATGAGCTGGATACGAACCCGTGAATTCCAGCTCACGGGAAGGCCAAGAGTTTTTCCCCTTTCTGATGTCATCACAGTAGAAGAGACCAAAACACAAATGACAATTTTTCAAATATATTTCAACATGACTGTAAAAACAACATTCACTGATTCACCGTTTTGTTTTTTAATTCTACTCTTTATCTGCTAGAAGATCCATGTAAGCTCCAACTATGAGGTCTTCCTTCCTGACTCCCAGATGATCCATCAGCTGGAAGGCAATAGCTTCTCCTTCCTCAGATCTCTGTCCTTCCTCCATGACAACCTGCGTCAACCACACATCAACACTTACTACCCTGCATGCCAACAACCGCAACTCGAAAAACCATTATTGTTTTGATCTCGTTTGTGGAACACGATTACCTCCTCATGTGTCCGCCGTGTCATTTAAACATTTTCGGTACCATTTATAAGTAACGTTTATACCTCCAGTTCCATGAAGTTACCCAGACCCTCAACTCTGTCAACGTGGATTCTGGTTTGTCCCACCAGATAGAGGCGACGCTCCTTCTTCACCATTCCCTTCACCCCAAGTGCGTCAGAAAGTACTTTCTACACAAAAAATGTATTTTTAATTTTTTTAAAGCACCGTTGGCTTCTTTCAAAACAGACGCATCATAATTTCTGTTTGCCACATGCCAAAGGGATTGATATACACACGAACTGTGATATATACAAAACAGACCATAAAAATTCTGAAACGACAATTAAAAAGCAATTTACCTTTGCAAATTTACTTTTAATAACTGATTAATAATTAAAAGACAAATTGCTAACTAAAAAGCTTTAAAACAACAATTAGGGTTAATAGTTAGAGGTATTCCCGTTTACTAGTTAAAACCGAAACTAAAACACCCGTTGTTAAAAACACTTACTGTCAGACCATCTGGGTCATGTGTGAAGGAAATTGAGTAATTGGAAAGCTTCGGTCCGTCCACGTCTGGTCTTTCATAAAATATCAACTGGCCGGTTCCGTCCTGAAAAAGAACACTTTTACACGTTACAAAACATAACATTAAAAACACGATTTTGTTAAGCAAATTTGACCAAACAAGTTATATAAACAAATATAACGTAAATGGTCTTACCATAAAATTTCTAAGCTTCAGACGGCCCTTGGGTACATTAAAAAATACATCATGTTGGAGAATGAGGGTCCCTTCGGACTTGCTTAGCTCTTTTGCCTTGTCCGTTAAAAACTCGAGGTTGCAGACAGCCGCTTTGATCTCCACATTGGAAGGCATGTCTTCAATAGTACTGGAAATCAAAGAAGACAGAAGACAACATTTTAATTTCCATACCAATGATACGCTAACTTAACTGAAAACCTCATTTTTATTCACAAAAATGTTCAAAGCTACCAATAGCGGATTAGCCTAGCGAAATCTTTTTGGCCAGATAAGTCTAACTACAAAATGAACCACCTATTTTAAACCCCACTTTGGCCGTACATAATCTGCAATATGTTAGACTTGGAAACTAATTTAAAATCAGCAGAAATCCCGTAGAAACGCGATTTATTTTTACAACCTTCCTTCCCATTACTCCAATTTAAGCGCCCTTTCACCAAGCACGCACGCTTCTGTAAAACGGACCATTTTATTGGCTGACAAGCAGTCACTATGTAATGCAAACCCCGCCTCAAATGCAAACATGTTCAAGTGAGCTCAGTAAACACAGTAATGAGTTTGATTGCCCTGATTTTGCTTTGTTCGCTTATTTAAATTCATCATTGTCGTCTATATGTTAATTATGGTTTTGGAGTAAGTATGTGATTGCTAAACACGCGAGTACGGTTATTGTTCGTATACTTTTTTCCCCCTTCGATTACATCGTTTCTAGACACTTTCGTCACCCCTTTCACTCCAGGATTGTAAATATAAAGCAGATCGCTATGTCTGAAGTTTACTGATAGTGAAAGAAGTTCATTCATGAAAACATGTATAAAGTACGCCAACAATGCTCCGTTATGCTTACCCACAAACCCTATCAATTTACAGTCATTGCATAAACTACGCACCGCCACAACAACCAATCCATATCGATGTTATCTCCGCCCTCTTCTATTTGAAGCCAATGGAACTGCTCATTCTTCAAGCCTGATTAGACTATCATGCCTTTTTTGTACGTACGGTGTGTTGTTACTTTCCATTGACAGATGGAATACTAGCCGCGGTCGGACCTGTCACATATGGGAATCGAAAACGTTATAATGGATGTCATTGGCTAGAAATTGCGTTTGGATAACGGATGATAAAAATGATGTATCCTATGGATAGATAGTGAAAACCTAGAACACAAACAATTGTCTACAATTGTTGATAATTAGTGTGTATTAGTGTATATATATTTATACATAAGCGAAGCTATTTCAATTAAATAATGATATCTGACGTCTACAATGATATCTGACGCATTTTAATTCAGTGGCTAGCTATTAGTTGTTGCGGCTTTGCTTTACTGTCGATATTTGCTTTACTATCCCGATAGGCACAATTTGTAGATTAGAAAGTTGTCAGTTCTATACAACGGGATTATTCGATAGGTAAATAGTGAGACATATACGACAATGCAGGTATGTGAAAATGTTATTGGAAGTGCCAGCGACGGTGTTCTTTACAAAAAGTCTGGTAAAAATGTTTGCATTCCTACAATGAAGATAGAAAACATCGATTCATTTGCGGCGAGAGAAATAGCCGACAGATTGGTCATCCAGGACAGCAACCCGAGTGCTCCAAGCCCTCGGGGAGGCTACGGCGAGGACGACTCCGAAGCCGAGTCGTTCCGTGATGGGCGGACAGAAGAGGTTGACAAAGACACGAAGGCTAAAGCGTACGCCTGGTGTCGAGACTTCCTCTCCGGTTCATGGAAACTAATTCCTGAATCTCATTTTCAGATTAGCATAGTGAGGTAATGTGTCTAAACGATTCTACGTCATTGTGTTTTGATGAAAGACAAAATGTTGAATGGATTGTTCTGACTGGTATTCATGATGTATTTTAAAGACGTTAGTGCCGTAGTAGGAGAAAACGTATGGTCCGGAGGATAATAATACCGGGAGACAGTCTCAGATTTAATACTTGCACTTGTATTATAAGATGGTGCCCTACTTTGTTCTTACTGTGTTTACAGATCAATTGATCTGTTTTGATCACTGTATATACTTAACAGGAGCTTCACAATCTCCTGCACCAATCGGCCCGATATAGGCAACCTATATAGGTTCATCTAACCTCACTGTCAGCCAGTAGTTTATACGTTCCAAGCATAGCTTGAACAGATTCCACTTTTGGCAGGTCAGCTCATTTGTATCAGTGAAAATGTGAAAGATAATAAATAACTACCTTTGCCCTGGCACCATGTGCTCGTTGTGATGTGGATTTTTGCACCTGAACTTTACCTCGTTTTATAGGACAACCACCCTTTTTCGCTGACTGTTGGACTCTCTCCTGATCTTCATCGGACACCCTAAACAAAGCAACTTAGCTTAGCTAACAACGTTGGCGATAAACTCTCACTGACTCCTCTCTCCCCAGTGGTGGTCTGAGCAACCTCCTCTACCTCTGCAGTCTGCCGGACCACGTGCCCGGCGTGGGGGACGAACCTCGCCAGGTGCTGCTCCGGGTCTACGGGGCCATCCTGCAGGTGTGTGAGAGTTGCTCGGTTTCTGAAATCACCATTTCGCTATTTCCAGTCAAGGTCCGAGGACTTGGCAGCCCTCTCAGCCAGTTTCTGCGTTCACTTGATGTATATTCTATGGTGGTGTTCAAGAGCATTAATATAGAAAGAATGCGCAGAATAAGGGTTTGTGAAAGACCACCAGAACCGAGTCATACTTAAATTCTAAACCCAATAAAACGGTTATGCCTCACACATAGTGAAATAGCATAGCAAACAATGTAGTAACTATTTTATTGGCTATTTGTTCAAATGGGTGGCAAGTAAGACTGAGCCACATATTAACCTGGCTTTCGATCTACTTGAACATGTTTTTATTCTACTTTATTTGATTCAAAGTTGGAGAGAATGTGCCTCCTGCACGTACCCCACTACATTTGAATTGCTGAGGACCCGACTTAGTGTGTCTTTGCGTGTGTGCACGATTGGCAGGGTGTGGACTCTCTTGTCCTGGAGAGCATAATGTTTGCCATCCTGGCGGAGAGGTCACTTGGTCCCCGGCTGTACGGAGTCTTCCCAGAGGGCCGTCTGGAGCAGTTCATCCAGGTAAATCAGTCCACAGGGATTCACACTAGCGGTGTAGCGGTGCTCATTCAGAACACCTTCGCTACAGACACTGACGTCGCAGGTAGCACCTGGTGTGCGCCGGCAAGGGGCCCAGGTTCGAGTCTCAGTCAGGCGCCCAGCGTGGGAGAAACACGCGGGTTACGCTGGCAGAATGCTAAGCACGTTTTTTTTGTGTCGATTTCCAGAGTAACCGCTTGCGGACAGAACAGCTCCGCGTTCCGGAACTTTCATCCGAGATCGCGGCGAAGGTGGCCCGCTTCCACGGTATGGTCATGCCCTTTAACAAGGAGCCAAAGTGGCTCTTTGCGAACATCGACAGGTAGGAGTCACACTGGTGTCAGCTTCACTCACAACCTTCACTGTGTGGTTCTTAACTTCCCTGTGGACGTGACAATGAGAAGCCCTTCTCAACAGCATGTTTCTTTATTAAGTGTCTTAACTGGACGTCTAACGTTCTCTAAATCATCAGTTTGTATATTATTATGTTTTCTAAATGAATTTATCTTCACATTTAGGCAACAAACAAACAAATATAACAAAGATATGGGCTCCTTAACACAAGGCAATGTGTAGATGTTAACATCTTCCCGCGCCGATGTTGTTCAGGTATATGGATCAGATTTTGAAGCTGAAGTTTGTCCGAGAAACTCACGTGAAGAAGTTTAACAAGCTTATGAAGTACAACCTGCCGGAAGAGCTGGAGAATCTTAGGTGGGGCTTGGGTTTTGGTTTCACTGACACTTTGTCTGGGGCGGGGGAGGGTCACTATTAGCATTACCCCCATACCACCACTCTTATACGCCGAGTAAAAACCCACTTTTTCTCGGGGCAAATGGCACAGGGTTTTAAGCCAGCCCTGGAAAAGCTAGCCGAAAGGTCGTTCAGTGTGCTAAATGCGAGGTTCTAGCCAATGGGAGCTCCGCAGCTTGATTCTACGTTCCATTCCATTCTATAAATTCTGAGGCCAGTATATCATTCACGGAGACCTATCATGTCAGTATACAGAGGGGCCTCCGGCTGCTGCCATGACTTTCAGACAGCGCAGTCTGTGGCTATAGTGAATCACACACAAACACAGCAGTCAGTACCCAAGTAATTCACAACAAAGTACTCAGCAAGCAAGATAAAGGCCTATAACCTCATATATATAGATATTTTTTTTCTTTCGTTTTTGTGAAGTTTCTGATTACAGCGATTATTTCTTCTTCAGGAGACTACTGGCTGAAACTCCCTCTCCAGTTGTCTTCTGTCACAATGACGTACAGGAAGGTAACGTTTCCCGAGGAACCGTCACAGGTTCACTCTCCGAACCCCATGTTTCCCGTAGAGTATTAAGTTCTCCAACGGCAGTGTCCTTCAGGAACCCAACCCTTGCGATTGGGGATTACAGTAGTTTTACTACATTTGTCTCAAAGACCAATCAGGGTCACGATCTTACTGGTTGTTTTGTTCCCAAGGCAACATTCTCATGTTGGAGCAACAGGACCCTTCTTCAACCGACAAACTCATGCTCATTGACTTTGAGTATAGCAGCTACAATTACAGGTACAGAAAGAGACTACCAAATGCAGAACTTTCAGCTAATAGCACAAATTTCCATTTAATTTGCATCGTTTTTGTCCAGCTTCTGTTGAACTGTATAATGCATAACCTTAACTGTTTTAAACACTCATTTTATCAGGGGTTTTGACTTTGGCAACCATTTCTGTGAATGGGCGTACGACTACACATATGACCAGTGGCCGTTCTTCAAGGCAAACGCGGAGAACTACCCTACCGAGCAGCAACAAGTGAGTGGGTTTTTGTCGAGGCTGTGCGTACGCGGCCCGGGCGGACTCCTGTAACACACCCTTCGAGTGTGTTGAAAAGTTTCATCATTAACGCACAGTGACTGAATGCAAAGCACACACAATTTTATGTTTTTCTTATTCTTAAGTAACTTCTTAAGAACCGAGTCAAAAAAAACTATTGCGTTTTTCGCTATTGAATGTTTTTCTGAAAGCGACTTGTAACGGTGACCTCAGTCAAACTGTTTAAATGTTCAAGAGTCTTTCTGAGTCATGTGTCAAATGTAATTTGTTGCATTTTTTTGTGTTACGAAGTTGCATTTCTTCCGAAGCTACCTGTCAGAAAGCGGAGGTTATTCCGAGGGCATGACGCACGAAGAGCGGTCAGCTATTGAAATGGCCATGGTCACTGAAACCAACCGGTGTGAACTCGATTCCCATTCTGATCCAATCTATTTTTGCTTGAACAAAGGTTTACAAGAGACAAGCAGTCAATTAAAGGGTTTATTTTCTCCTTATCCAGATATGCACTGGCCTCTCACTTCCTGTGGGGTTTGTGGTCCATCATTCAAGCCAAGATCTCCACAATCGAGTTTGGTTATATGGTAAGAGTCACACCAGCACTCAGCCTGTAAGGTAATTTATATCCCCACTAAGACATACAGTGATTCAGCCTTTGACTATTCTGATGGTTTGTTCCGAAGGATAACATTTGAATCTAATAAGATGCAGGTGGCGTCATAACTGCGATAGCCTTCCCTTGGTTTTAACCGTTCTGGTGGGTGTGTACAGAGAATACAGGGTCCGGTTTGAAGCGCTCCAGTTGTGCCCTGGAAAGGCTTGCCCCATTTTAACTTCGGTGTCCTTTTTACATTTCAGGATTACGCGCAGAGCCGATTGGAGGCGTACTTCAAGCTGAAGAAGCAGCTAACTTAGCATGTCATCCCTCCAGGCGCAAAAGCGAATCGGATATACTGTAATACAGTGGCGGTAATAATTCTGGGGGCATCATCTGTTCCTGCTGGGCTTGAGAAGCCTTCTAGCGTGACTTGACTAGCACGTGCAAACTGTGGCAGACAAACGGTTAAAAAAAACCATATGGGAACACAAAAGCCTTGAGTAGACGCAAAATGTAAACCAATGAAGCTACAGTGAAAATCATTCACCCAAAAGCCAGAACCCGATATCCAGAAGCTGTTTTTCTTTAGCCGGCTCTAATTTAGTCTGGCTGTAAGCATTCCTCACTATGCGTTTGCACTCTGTATCGCGGTTACATGATCTGTTGTATATTGTCCTTCTACAAGCCAAGATTTTCCATAACTGCTTGTCCAATCCAGGGCTGCGGACCACCCCCCTATACTACTACTCCAGGAGCCTCATGAACGGAACGTTCTAACGCATAAAGTCTATCTTAAGTTCTACTTAGAAAAACAAAAACAAAAAACCCTCAATGTTCTGATTTATAAACCATGAATTTGACATTAAAAAAGCTTACCTCTACACCAGCTCCAGACCACTACAATGTGAGAAAGATACCCAAACCTATATTGCAGGTTGTGCAATATTGTCTGTGTAATATTGTGTAATATTGCAATATTGTTGAGTTGTCTCTCAGAAAGGCAACTAACTGGATATAATATTAATAGAGGATACAATTAAAATAACATATCGCATTATTGCTGCACTGTTAAACAGGATATTATAACACAAAAACGAATGGCAGTTACAACATCTACCTAATCCTTTTTTTTTTGCATTGGTTTCAAATCTGTATCCTGCAGTACATATTGGATAGCAAAAAGACCCAGGTCTCCAGCAAAGCAGAACTAATAGTGACCCACATCTCGGCACCAGGGGGCAGCAGTTATGAAGCGGTCTTTTGCTATCTTCACTGCTGCACAGGAGGTGTCTCAGGACACTGAGAAGGTTATTGCTGCTATGAAAGAGTGCATTAAAGTTCATAGAACGTGGCTCACTGAAACGGGGGACTGAATCATTGCCTGCGTATGGTTTTCTGTCTGTACAGGAAATTGCTTTAGTTTCACACACTTCATTTTTCTGGTTAATAGTTCAAAATAATTTAGTCTTGACCTCAATGACTTTGTCTAGGTAAAGTCTAACGATTTAAATTTCAGTGCACCATAGCCTTTTAGTCTTTGACAATTGCACAACTGTCAAAATGCAGTGATTGACAGTTTTTCTTTTTTGCCTACCTTTGGCTAAAATTGATCCAGCAGTGATTTGACACAGGGAGATGGACTACCAGGTTATGGCCTTTGTTTAGCATTTCAACAAAATAAATTAGAAGAAGAAGAAAACAAACTCCTTCTGGTACGGGGTGACATGAAGACGTTTTTGGTCTCTTTAAAATGAACCAATCAACATAACAAACGGCGGCAGAAAAACCTTACTCAATGCAACCGTGTCATCTCTCTTAGCTCTCACTTAAAAATCTTTATCTGGAGCACCTGGGTGGCCTCGTTAAGCAAACCAGTCAGATTCATCCGTTCCGCTTAGCCTTTGGTCATGTCCCAAGTGCCAGTTGTCTCTCTACCTTTGCCTGTTCAACAAAGGCACTACTATAAACTGTATATAAATTACTTTTAAACTAACGTCTACATAGACTCTTTGCATTTGCATTGCTGCACTATATAGTTTGTTAAATTTTACAAAATCAGGCATGAAATGAAATGAATAATTTTTGCATTTGATCTATTGATTACAAACTACCGTTTTAATTTGTAAACAGGATGTCTTGTGTAACTATAACTAAAACCTTTGGTGTTACACTATGCAAAATGATATTTTAAAATCTGCCTAATGTAATAGCAATCAGCATTTTAAAGCAGAATGAAGGGCAAGCCTATTATCACGGTGTACTTGAACCACACAAAGGAAATATATCCTGTTGGGGTGTTTGTTTTTTTGGACCTATTGGCCCTTTTCTGTTGGTTTTCATTGCTAAAAATTTTATAAACTTAATTTATGATGAATGAAATTTGTGTTATTTTAGGCCCCAAATAAAGAATCCAGGAGCCTTAAATTCTGTGGCTGATTAACCATTGCCTCCAGACATATCAATTACTCACCTGAAGACTGTTGGCAAACATCAATCAGATCCGGAATGTCAGCCTGATCGGTCTTAAAGGGGCAGGACATACATTCCATACCCACTGTTGTTCGACATTGCATAAACATAAATTCAAAGCATGCGCTATTAGTGATTTCACAACCCTCTACAACGGTGTTTTTAAGTAAAACACAGCGGCTTGTTTTTTATTTAAAAGTTACCCGAGCAATTGCTTTAGTATGAACTGGGGAAAAAAAAGAAGTTCAAATTTGCAAAATTAAATTTTAAAAATATAGATGTATTTTGCTTCTTTTTTTTACACATGAAAACGAAGTGGATAAGGAATCTTAACACGAATATCCATAATTATAATTAATTATAAAAATGATATGTAACATTGTTCTATCTAACTTTATCATAATTGGCCACAGTAAAATTGCTACATAGGCTAAAAAATGAATATTTGGGAGCGTAACTGGTCACTAATTTAACTACGGTTTAATTCCTCGTGTATTATGATCATTTGAAAGAACAATGGCAAAAAATCATTAATAATAATTTGCACATTTGGATTAAGAGTCGTTTAGAACATAAAAAGTTACTAATATCTAAGACCACGCCTCCCGTAGTCCTACTCAACCTGTAGCCATGGAACAGTCTCGTTACCAACAGCAGAAAATAATTTAAAAAACGCATGGGTAGATCTTTCTTATATTTACAACATAAAATGATTGAGTTTCAAATGCACTAAAAATACTCCCGAGCTCAGTATCCAGAGATTTACCTCACGGATAAGCCTTTCACTGGGACCGAGTGTCATATTTCAGCACAGAGAATCAGCGCCATCTGAGGAGATGGGTCACTTTAACAGAGTGGGCAAGGCAAAAGCGTTTCCTATAACGATTTCTCTGTAATTCACCATTCGTTGTTCTCTTCCGGATGCAACGCGAAAATTAATACTTGGTTGGGACTGGAATCGGAAAACGGCCCTAAAGCTGGATTTTCCCGCCTCGTATGGGATGTCTTTTTGATCGTCAGGCAGAAGGGCGATTTGTCGCAGGGACGCGCGCTGCTGTCGCAGCAGGACGATTTGTTCAGCTCACCCACATGTGACGTTCTGAGTGACTTCCATCTGGCGTGGGAATGTAGCTTATCAGGGATCGCGTTCATTGGAATAATCTAGAGCAGTTTAATTTTGCTTTTATGTACATGTTAATTTCTGAATATCCAGGGCTGTTGTTAATTCTCAAATATACTTTTTAAATATAATCTATGTCTCTATCTATAATCTATGTCTCTATAATAATGTCTTAAGAATCTGTAATATGGTTTTAAATTTGTAAATGCTTGCAAATAATTTTATTTTATTTACA
>JAOYSI010071433.1:5347-22105 GCA_025775065.1 Hiodon alosoides
ACTCTTGGCTGTTCATGTCGGAGTCCGTCTCCAGGTCGAAAGCGGTGCTGCCCTCCTCCTCCTCCTCCTCCTCCTCCGAGCCACTCTCCCAGCCCGCTTCCATGACCAGTCCCTCCCGCTTCCCCTCCTTCAGCGAGCAAGCGCTGACCAGGGGTCCAGCGACCCGCGGACTTCCAGCAGACACCCCCTCCTCCTCGTCCTCCTGCTCCTCCTCGCTCTCGAACCCCTCGCTGAGGTCGCTCTCGTCTTCCTTGCGAGCACAGCGGCGCCGGCGCAGCAAGGACAGGCGCGAGTACTTCTTCTTCTGTGGCTTCTGCTTTTCCACCTCCGCCTTCTTCTCCCCATCTTTATTTACTCCGCCCTTAGTGTCTCCATCCTCTCCCTCGCCTTTCTGCACCTCCTCCTCCTCCTCCTCGCCTGTGCCATTCTGTAGGGTCCCTTCTTCTGATGTTACTGGTCCTGTCCTCTCTTTCCCTTCTAGGTCATCTGGGGGGTTAAAAAAAAAAGCACATTTAAAACGTGCATTGGCTGACCTTGTCAGCAAGTTGCCCAATGTGCGAGCACTAACCACATTATCAAAGGGGTCCTCGTGTGGTGCTCTCACCGGATGCCCCTCTCCCGACCCACTCTTAAGTCCCCCTTACCTGCATTGTCCGTGTGAAGAGGGGGTACTTCACTCTCCCCGTCCTCCAGCTCCGCCTGCAGGCGGATGTTGACGTGGTTAACCAGGTGGGAGAAAAGGGCCAACGTGAAGGCAATTGAGGCGCTGTACTGTTTCGAACCTGCAACAGAGCACAGCGCTTACTGCCACTGCTACTGAGAAACGCAACATCCTCACTTCTGGAAAATTTAAAACTTAAAAAAAAAACACACGCAAAACCTAGAAATCAACGCTACACTAATACTGTTTGGCTTGCTAACTTGGATGGCCTACATTAATCCTGTACAAACGCATTTTAACTTCAATTATTTCATTTATTCAATTCTTAAAATGTCAAAAGTCAAGTCAACTAACAAAATACCTGAAATTACCATCAGTGATGATATCATAGTTCAATGCTTCACAACCATGAGAAACATCTTGATCAGCAACAATTTAAAAATGAATAAACTGTACTTATCAATTTCAACAATTCAGTCTCACCTGTCATGGACATACACTGAAAACACTTTAGGACTCATAAGTTCAGCAGGAAGTCTAAAACTAAAAAATAAATTATTTAACCCGATGTTATTTTCCTCAGCAGCATATTCAAAAAAATTGTTGAATTATTACACCCCGTTTAAAATACATTTCAGTAGCCGATGATAATATTGAGTAGATCTTTGCTGGCATACCTAGGTAATAACTAAAGGCAACACACAACACGCAGAGAAATATTCAATCTCATGTGTGATTCCCATTCCAGTAACTCAGAAGCCAAGACACGCTGCTGGGAGATGAAGTCTTGCCACGCTCTTCTCCTGTCTGCCAGTTTCCCTCCAGCCAGTCTTCCCATCCCTTTCCCACACTCACCTCCCCGCTTCAGACTGTGTACCACCATGAGGCAGGTGACCACCATCTTGAAGATCAGGATGTCGGGGAGGAAAGAGCAGCTGGCTTCAGGCTCCTCCTCCTCTTCGCTGGCCAATGGGTTGCTGTGCAGGGTTGTGGGCGGGTAAAACAGCACCAGGTTGAAGTCCTCCAGCACGGACTGGCACAGGGATGTCAGCTCTGTCTCCAGCAGGCTGCAAGCATGGGGAAACGGACATGGACCAGCGCCAGATCCGGTCCAACAATCACTGCCTCGGGAAAGAGCATTTGTATAAAAGCATGCTGGTTTGGTTAAAAGCCTCCCTTTGTGGCACATTTGTAGACTTGTTGGACGCTTCACCTTTGGATCAAATCAACTGTAAAATTTCAGCGGAAGTTTGACATTAAACAGTGAAATATGAAAACAAGACCCGTATTTGCGTATGTTTAGCAGAGGCTCCAGGGTGTGGGTCAGTAACCAGTTATACCACCAACGGGACACAGCAGTGACTTGTGTTTCTATGCCCTCTGAACCCCGCTGGTTTCTCACCTGTTCTTGGGCTGCAGGAGACTCAGCAGATACATGAAGCTCACCAGAAGTCGCTTGATGTCTTTGGACCTGGAATGTGAAAACAGGAAAAAATACCACATAAAACAAAAACGGGTGACGTGATATATTTCATACTAATAAAAAAAACAAAAAAAGTCATAACATTTTACAGCATAAATTCAACTACTTTACTCCGATTGATTGTGTGTGTGTGTGTGTGTGTGCACGCTCACACACATGCACACACACACATATATACACTATATATATATATACACACATATACATACATACACATCAATGAAGCAAAAACTTTTCTGAGGACCATCCCAAAATAGCAAAGTATAGTATAGTATATTATAGTGGGAATCTTAAATTCCAAGCGTGTGTGTGCGTTGGGGAAGGAGGTAAAACAGCTAATTTGCCCATCTTGTCCATACAGAAACTTACATTACCAATATAAGAGTTAAGCGGAGAAAAATGTTAATTTGTTTCTAAATGAATGGTAGTGTGCTGACTCACACTACTGATGACTCAGCAGTCCTGTTCTCTATAGCCCACCACAGCAGCTGGTGGGAAAATTCATTAAATGTGTAAGGCTGGCTTCTACTCAAGAGCAACGCACCACAATATTTTCCTCATAAGTTTTTATTGCTGTGGGATGGTGATGTATAATGTGGATAACGTTTTATATCCCAGCCATTCCCTCGGGGCCCATTGCCGATGGAAAAGGCCATCCAGTGACTTCTCTCGCCTGAGTAGCTTCTGCAGGATGAAAGCAGGCCCTGATCTCGTTACGACAGGCTGTAATATTAACACCACGCCAGGCTGTCTACGGGGAGGTAGTCATGGGGCACAAAATAGACATACGGTGGCAGGTTTTCCTGCATCAAACTAATACACAAACCAATAAAGTGGAGGTTTATTTGCCCTCCACTCCGCTTGGTCGATTCATCGCATAAACTATTCCTTCAACAAACAACAGTTGTCCAACACTAGCGTTTGTCACAGACCCGGAACGTTTTCACACCCAAACTCAGTACTGAGAGCGCTACAGACGGGGCCGCGGCGCGTGGGAAGGCTCGCACCTCTGTCGCGTGGGCGAGAGTTTCTTCATCTCCTGCTTCTTCACCTGCTGATACATCTTGGCGGCTTTGTCAAAGAGACGCTTCAAGTTCCCGTAGGCCCCTTCGAAGGGCGTCTCTGACTGTATGCTGTCAAAAACGCAGACACAAAACACACAACATGGCGTTACCGCCTTTGTAAATGACAGAGGGAGCCATTTTCAAACCCAGGTATGTCGCTGTTCTCCGTTCAGAGAGCACGTAGAAATCCACAAAATGACAAATAGTGCCCTTTCATGCCCTCTCTCTTTTAAGCTAATCTTGTAAATAGTATAGTAGTAGTAAGATTTGCCGATATAACTCAAGGGACCGATAATTGCCAGGTTTACTTTGGAATGCCTTTTCTTCACACATCGGCTGTCATTATCAAAGACGATGATGCAGAACTTTGCAGCGCGTTAATTCCCTCTCGGGTGCACAATCACACTTCTGGCCTTTAATATTTACTAGGTCAGGTAACTAACTAAGCATATAGGAGCAATCTAAACTCACTTTCCCGCCAATCCTAAGAAATACCCATCGTTTGTACGCTGATGTTCCCTGGTTACTAACAAGGAAGATGTTGTCTGCTTTACCTGACAGTCATGCGCGCACACTGACCCAGAGGTAAGCATGAGTAACACCCTACAGCACGCAACGAGACGCGTTACTCTCACCAGCGCATGTAGTAGTAGGTGGCATCCACATTGTAGAACTTGCTCCCAGCCAGCGTGCCCAGCTGGTTGAATGGCATTCCTGTAACAGAGCACATGTTACACATCATCAGCTCAGCAGCTCATGCACACAGCTGCAGAACTTATGGCCTTGGGTTCTGCAGTCATCAATTTAATCAGTCATGACTTCATCTGCATTCTTAAAAAGTGCAAGGTATACCATCAGAGACAAGGGTCTAATTAAGACGATTTAGCATTAAGGAGTTTCCTGGGAGAAGAAAAGGAAAAAAAAAAGAATCGAACTCGATCGTCGAATCCTGCTGCGCTAGAGGCAGAAGAAGGTGAGGTGGTATTAACACCCGCAGACAACTCAGAGCGCCTCCGACTCTCGCGGTGACGCTCATCACTGCCACTCACCGACATGCGGGGAGACGGACAGGGCCTGGTGGTAAAATCGCTCCGCCAGCTGCTCCGCGTCCACCCCCGCCAGCTCGTTCTGGTAACGCGCTACAGACAACACGCAATACTTCAGAACCATCAAAAACAGAAACACTTTCCACCAATTGGATATGAAAGACTAGGTCCTCAGCCTGAATCGGCCCTGCACTGGATTCCTACCCCTCTCGTCTACCAGACAGGAGAAGATGCGTACGGCATCTGCACTGGTGTCTGCTGGAGCTTTGCCATACCTAGATCTCCCAGGTACATTAGACAGCGATGGCAGGCCAGCTGGGCCCACTCCATCTCTTTGTCAGTGGCTGACACTGGCTTCTTCTGACCTGGAGGGGCACAAATCCGTTGACACAAGGCCTTTGCAGTCTGTAGTTTGGATTTCATATGGAGTCAATGGGAAGACAGCACCACGTACAGGTGGCAACACTTTAACCCTCTGACCGTTTCTGCTAAACAAAAAGCACACGACTGCACAGAAAAGTATCGATGTGCGGGATTGGATGACAACCGTGTATAGTAGGCTAAGATAACCCTCAGTATATCAGTGCATGAATTGATTTAATGGAACATAAAGCTAACTTTGTATTTAAATAAGGGATACTGATCACCAAAATATATATTTTATTCAAAAGAATATATATCTTATATAAGGTCCCCATCCTTGTTATCAGACCGGTTGGGATGGCGTTAAAGGAAGTAAAAAACTCTTGTGTCGTCAATTTAGTTTATTTATGAATAAGTTTCAGACTTCGAATAGACAAACATGGTCCCCAAACCACACATTTCTCATAAGCAGGAGCGCAGTTCTGCAGACCTCCAGTCATTCTCCTACACCTTACCGATCAGAGGGTCTGTAACGTGTGTCCAGTCAATGCATTCCTGCAGCTCCAGCTGGTAATGAGACTGGATGTAGAGCAGCAGGTGCTGGTAGAATCCCACACCGGCAATCAGGTGAGTCCTGTAGGCACACTCCAGAGCACTACGACTATGGATGTGCTAGAGAGAGAGAGAGAGAGAGAGAGAGAGAGAGAGAGAGAGATCTGCGATCTTAATGGGCTATGGATGTTCTCATTAGTACAGGTCGAGGGGATGAAGAATTACCTTTTTGTTGGTCTTAATGACCTGAATGACCTCATAATAGACCTTCCTCCATAGTAGCTCTTCAGCCTTGCGGCCATAGTCTACGGGGTGAAGGAACATCAGCTTCACACAGAGCTCCCGTAGCCTGCAGAAAGAGAGGTCACATACTTGGATCTGATCATCTAAGGACAAGCAGAGTTTTTTTTTATTCTGATATTGAGAGAAAGCACGTGGACCCTAAGATATGAAATTACTTTTAATTGACTAGGGCTTAAGCCCAAGGGTGGAAGGTTACTAAAGTATTCCAGAAGGTATAAGTTAGAGGTACTTCCTGAATCCTCACTTATTACGCAGGCTGATATTATCCGGTTTGAAAACCTCCCTGTACGACGACTTGTTGTTGATGATGACATCCAGCTTGTGAACAGACTCGACCACAGACCTGAATAGACAATGGGGAGAGTCAGCCAGTTAAAATATATATTTTTTTTTTTTCCTGATCACCTATAATTACATGCAACATTCACTTAATCTCTATTATGGTGTGTGTGCTACGAATGAGACACACACACCACACACACACACACACACACACACACACACACACAAATACATATATCACAACATATCACACACATACATAGAGTATATAGATATATGTGTGTGTGTGTGTGTGTATATGTCTCGTTAGTAGTACACACACCATAATAGGGACGAACTGAATGTTGCATACACATAATAATAATTTTTATTATTATAAATAACAATACTAATAGAAACAAACGACCTATTAACATGCGATTGTAGCAATGTCATTCAAACGATATCTCGAATCCCACTATAAATTACGCTCAAAGCGGAAATAGAGAACAAAACACAATTGAATAGACATTTACAAACTTATATTACCATCGGGATTAACATATGGCTATATCGATCGTTTTCCTTTTTGGCAAGCCGCTGCACTAATATAAAAACCCAATTTTCAAACAGTCGATCAAGCGTTAAACTTCATCATCAAGCAAGGATAAATAAGCAGGTGGCTTCCCACGACCAACTGAACTGCTCTCTATATGGCTTAAGAATGAATGATAAAGGGCTGGCTAACTTCGGCAAGCTAGCTAGTTCAATACAGTGGTGAATAGAATGATTGGCAGAAGCTAAAATATTTCGGAATGCATTGGCACTAATTAACTGAACCTCGGTATCAGTGGGCTAACGAGTTATCCCGTTGGCCCGTGCATGCGAGACCGCCAGGCAGTTAAATAATGAGTGAATGCTACTGATGAATTTTTGACGTTCCGCCATCGTTACTTGGTTGCAGATAGTCAGCTAACGAGCGCACACTGACTATGTTGACGTTACACTGGTTAGCACAGCGTTAGATCCAGGGGTCTGCGCTAACCTTTCAAATTTCTTTTTGCTTCTCGGCCCCGACTGACCTGTAAAGCCGCTTGATGTGTAGGACTTTCGCCTCAGGCTCGCTGTCCTGCCCCGATCCACTCATAATAAAGGCAGTGCGGAAGTTTCCACTGGTGTTTCCTAGACCCTGATATCCAAAATCAGTTCCTTCCCACCACCCTGGTACCTCTGTCTATGTCTATGTCTATGTCTATGTCTATGTCTGGACTGCTCTGTTTAGCCTGCCAGGCTGAATTGCCTGGCTTTTCCTTTTCAGACAGTCGCCAAACCTGGCTTTTCCTCTCGTTGCTTATGTTGCTTCGGTACGTTCCCTCCCCCGCCCATCCGTTCAGTAACCGGGTAGGGGAGGCGTTTCGCGAATATCTGAGTTTGTTCTTGGTCAGCTATCACACCCTAGTACGTTTCTTGTGTTGTTCCCCGTTCCAGGTATCGTTCCGAGGGCGGCCATTATTACTGAAACAGCGACCACTGGAGTACCGCGAGAATTGCTGTGACACATTGACACTACAGTTCGCGGGGAATAATACACAAGGTTGCCAGATAAACACTAATCCCCTAAATGTGTACAGATACAGTAATGATGAATTTCAACCAAAATTCTCTAGGAAGCTTAACCTTATCTTTGGGTCGCTATGAAATGTTATACATTTCATCCGATCCTCTGTTCACCTGCACCTTGTCCTTTGTTAAATTTTGTAAAAATTGTGTAATCACAGTTTGTTTTACGACTTCCTATCGGTAATAGATTTTATAAATAGAATTATACATTAATCTATTCCGTTCATGATTAAACGAGATGAAATGCGAAACAATTAGCCTACTCCATCATCGTATTTTTCTAATATAGTGATGTGAAATTTCCCCAACACTTTACGATAATACTATTATTACTATATTATTAAGTTTGCTGCAGGAAGACGTATGGTTCAACGCAACGTTGCATTATCACCCTGAATAACATGTAAGGTAAGACCAACGGTGCTATAGTTCACTAAAGTCCTGCCATTATCTTAAAATTTTCATACGTTTAAAATATTTTAAATGTCATTTTTGGTCTCTATTGATAAATAGCCCTATTTATATTGTTTGCTGCACGTTTGATGTATGGGATGCAGTCACAACGTTTTAATTTCATGTCATACATTGGCCAAATAAAATGTTACCATAAAATTGCAGAAACACGCTAAGATTTTGTGTTACGTGAAAGTGTAATACAATCACTATGACCTATTCGTCATCAGAACGAACTATACAGAAGCTGTTGAGACGTAGTCCCTATGCTGTAAAGTTGAGTTCATCACATGCCAGATTCCACAGCTGAAGGGGCATGCAGAACCACCACCTTTGTTTAGCTGATTTTCACTTCATTATCTCAATGCAGATCAAGGATCGGTAAATTAATTAAGCGTACATCTGATGATACACACCAGCCCATGCTCTGTTATGAATGTAATACAATATGACCTGCAATGCAGTGCTTGGAAAGCTAATTAGGCCTTTGTCTCAGCAGGAAATAAGTCACTTAAATCAGTGAGGAACGGACTCTAGCCTCATCTCACATGACGATAAACGGTAGTCGACGAAAAAACAGAAAGACACGTTTTAGTAACCACTAGAGGGAAGTGTTGCATTAAACTACCAACGAAACAGAAAACGCGTCCTCCATAGATAGTGTACCATACATACCAATACATTTTAAATGAAGTTTGCATTTTGAGAACAAATTACGATGTATTTTTCCCGTTTATTTGGAAGGTTGCTCTGAATCTGGGTGCAGGGGGTTTCTTGTTGCTTAATCTCTACCATGTTTTAAGTAAGCAAACGTTTACATTTACAATGTAAAGCTGGTATTAAAAAATTTTTCTCCTCAATAACTGTTCTGCTCATACTTTTTTTTTTAGAAGAAGAATACATTTCGCAATGCTCTAAAAGGATTCATCAGTGGAACCTGGGTGTTTTGGGTCTTTCTACGTCAGATACCCTCGCCCAGGCAGCTGTTGCTGATCAGTCCACGACTTAGTGTTCAAGCAGCATTATGCAGAAGATCCCCATGAACCTTCTTTCTATATCCAAAGTTATCTTCAAGCTGTATCTGCTGCCACAGTAACATTACAGATGGCTCTCCTACTCACACTCCAGTGATGCCCGGTGTGCTGAAGGCTTTGTAGAGGGATTGGCCAGTGAAACCCCTGCAGCCAACCTCAATAGGGATACACCTCCCCTTCCAGCCCTCTGTTCAAAAAGCCGTTGACCAGCCCTTCTCAGGATCTGCTCCTGGGTACTTCTCCTGGAGCATAACAGGCAATCTGGTGAGTCCACTTTCCCCCTGCTGTGCAGGTTTTATAGGCTGGGGAGGACACTGTCTGGACCAGGAACTTGAACACTGGACCCGCGTGCCACACTGCTCCTCTGGATCTCACCTCCTTCACAGCTACCCCAAGCTCCTCCTGAACCAGCCCGCATCTCTCTTTACCCCTGGTGGTGCTAACTGGGGTGCTGAGAGGGTTCCTAGAACAGCTCTTCGCCGGGACACCACTCCACTTCCTCCACGCCGGCTCTCCACTTCCTCCACACCGGCTCTCCACTTACACAAAGCCAGCTCTCCACTTCCTCCACGCCGGCTCTCCACTTCCTCCACACCGGCTCTCCACTTACACAAAGCCAGCTCTCCACTTCCTCCACGCCGGCTCTCCACTTCCTCCACGCCGGCTCTCCACCTCCTCCACGTCGGCTCTCCACTTCCTCCACGCCGGCTCTCCACCTCCTCCACGCCGGCTCTCCACTTCCTCCAGCCTCAGCCTTGGTGTTGTTCCCATAGAGGGTGATACTGCTGATGCCCCAGAGTAAGCCGCTGACCTTCCTCTCCAAGCTCTCAACAGTCAAGACGGGGACTTCATGGATGAAAGTGTTTTCGGCAGGATGCCGTGCTGATGGTCAGCCAGATCCTGGCAGGTGGCCTGGACCGATGCTGTTGATCCTTCAGGCTGTTGTCAAACACCTTGCCAAGGCTCTTCACTGGCCCCTCAGAGACAGCTGGGACGCAATATAAAAATTTCAAAAGTTTTTTTTTTCTTATGTTGCAGACACGTTGCATGTAAAATCCATAAAATCAAGTTTCAGTGCTTACCTTTGCTTGTTGTGTTATATTAAGTTTACAGACTATAATTAACAATAGCAAAACATAATCTCACTAGTTCTCTACAAAATAACTGTTCATATTATACAAATTTGAACGATTAAGTTTTTTTCAATGTTTGAAACAAAACTGTTTATTAATATTTTTTGTGTGGCTTAATACAAATTCATATTGAATTAAACTTAATTCAACCAATTTAATATTTCCTACCACCCCAAGGTACAATAGCTACTCTGCGCAATAACATTCTTGTTAGTCCGTAAAATCTGGAAGGAGTAGTCTGTGATCATTTCCAGTCCCATTAGAGGGTATCCATGTAGGGCGTCAATGCAACCCCTAATGCACAGCTGGGGTAACTCAAAGTTTGCAAATACCTCCTTGATAATTAAACAATAAACAGCACAAATGTGATGCAACCACTAGAGGGAAGTGTTGCATTAACTCAAAGTTTGGCGTTTCCTTTTTGAACTACATTTCCGAAACTCCAGCCTGTTCTCTGACTGTGGTGAAAGATGTTATTTAGCAATTCGAGTGTCTCAGGGCCTCCCTCACAAAACAGCTCTGCTGAGACTGTTATGTATCTATCTCTGGATCCAGGAACTGAAATTTATGTGGCATATTATTATGTGAAAATGTAAGAGTCTTCCTACAGTGGGAAAACAGCCGTGGGTCTGATACCATCCTGGAGGGCATCAATAAAAGTCTTCCTGTTTGAATTGTTTGAGTCTGATACTTATGGAGGAATTGGGTAAAATTTGTTCCAGGGACAGGCTTAAGAGTTTAAGTTGTCAGGTGCCCCATTCATCTGTCATCAAAAGGGTGTCGGAATGCTAATATCAGCCATTCACTGGTTGCTTTAGATGTTTAGACTGAGGCAGTAACTTCACGTGCTATTCACAGTGAACTATCTGCTGACATTGACCACGGTATGGTGTAGCTTTCTGGGATAGAATCATTAGCACAATGCTAACATACATCCTGATGTTTGACGACGCTGAACACTAGCAATTTATAGCCTCTCAGCTATGATATAGATGTTTTCTATGTCATACAAACATTTATTCTCACCGGTTTTTAAAACTTGAGGTTCCAGTTCCAGTCCACTACAACACAACTAGCACACTCAGTCCATGTGGCACTCTGTATACGTACACTTTGTAACCCAAATGTAAGCAAAGCGTATTTGGGATTTGATTTGAAATCTGACATTCAGTTCCTTGCAGTTCTCTTGCCAGTGTATACAGGGAAGAAAGAGTGAGTTGGCAAACGAGCTGCTCTATGTACTGCATAGATGAGACAGGGCTGGTATGCTTTTTGTTTGTAATGAATTCTCGTAACAGTCTCCGGGGCTGATGAAACATCTAAAAAAATATCCAAGTGAAGTTAAGAATTAAATTATTTGTTTATTAAGGTATTTATTTATTTATTTATTTATGCATTTATTGATTTATATCTCCAGGATACGCCCACCCAAAAAATATAAACTCCTCCTTATTCAAAAAAAAAAAACGAAACAAAAAGTTGTCATTGTTCAACAAAATCAAAATAACGACAATTAATAATCATAATAATTATTATATCAATAACCATAATATCGTAATATCACATTCATAACAAATCCATGTACAGTGGGAATGCACACTTGCACACACAATACTCACTCTTTCCATTGATATATGCATGGAAGGGATAGGGAGGTTATGGCTTGTCAATGAGCTAGGACAGAATTAAGAGGACTGATTTATGAAGGAGAGATTAATGACAATCGGTTGCTAAATGCAATTAGGATTTAAAAGAAACAGTTAATGTGGAATAAAATGAACCAAAAGACAGAAGCTAAAGCAGAAAGGAGTTGTATAGCAGCTTACAGGGTTAGCTGTATAAGCTGATTTTCAGCATGGAGGGAAGGAAGGAAGTAATATTATAAAGGGTAGAGTTTGGGGAATATGGTTAAAAAAAAAGTCATTTGTTTAAATACGTTAAATACATTTAAAATGCAAGCCCCGAAAAAAAAGAACCATTCAGAAACATGAAGGCAGGAAAAGAAACCAGCAGGAATCGTAAGAGTAACAGAAATGAATAATATAAATGAACATGACAAAAAGTGTAAATATTAATTTTCTTTATATATACAGACATTGTTAGGTTACATCAAAATCACATAAAAATTCCTCTGTCTGTGAATAAAATGAATGCAGGGGAGAGAGACTTGACTTTATAAGAGCATGTGTTATCAAGCCATATGCGTGGGTCAGAGACAGAATCTTGGTTGCGTGATCATATTTGTATGGGAAACACTCCCAGTGTCTCTATGAACCTCTCTATCTCCACAGCGTCCCTGCCGTGTAGAGATGGAGGGAGAGAGAGAGAGAGAGAGGTAAAGAAATAACACACGCACACACACTCACTCTACATACACTCTTACATGGGCTGCAGACAAACCATATATACACAACTTTCCAGTATGTACACATACATCCTGTATATACACAAAGACTGTACAGAAGCTATATATATATATATGCACACACACAGGCATTGACTCACTTAAACAGAATCAACTTTTAAATCTCTCTCTCTATTTTTATCTTCTTCTTGGTGGCGAGAAGTCCGACCCGCATTTAAATTAATTCCACACAGAGAAATAATCTGAAGATAGAGCAGAAACTGGCGTCTCACCATCTCACACATGAATTGAACCTCTAGCTAGCTGCCCAGTGAAGCTCAGCTCATCGAGATATCAAATTAGCTAGAAATGGGGAAAACGATGTCATCCAAATAGCGACTTTGATTGTTTGCAAATCAGTAGCTCCACAAGGATTGTCCAAAAATGTAATCCACGGGCCACTCTGTCAGACGGGAGAGGGGAAGAGGAGCAGGTCATGGCAACGTCCAAATCGTTGATGAAGGGGAGAATGTAGAACCACGGCTGTTTTTATTTCCACAAAAATAAAATGTGACAAAAGATTGGCACAAAAGAAGTAAGTTGTTTTAGCTAAGTCTTTCCAGATGTCTTCAAACTTATTACTCCTTGTAAGTATTAATAAATATCTGAATTGGGAAGAGTCTTGACCAGTAATGAATGCTCGAATATTAAGATATATAATAGAGATAATGTAAATAGAATTTATTGTAATCTGTCCATAATCCCAGCTTCCAAGGTAGTCATTGAAGCTGTTTTACTGAGCCTTTGCACTTAGAGTCTGTTTCAGATGAAAGACAGAGAGAGATAAAGAAATAGTTTACATTCGGAAGGGAACTGAAATTAAATGGGGTAGATTTAAAAAAATGAAAACCTAAAAGATTGTTTAAAAAAATCAGAGATGAATCAAGAACAAACCATTTGAAAAGAACGTAAATTAATACAATGAAATAAAAAATATAAATGTCACAAAGAAGGGTATCAAAGAGCTGTTAAAGAAGAAAACAAAAGAAATCTCTTAAATGTATCTTACCCCCTGTATCTCTCTCCCTCTCTCAGTTTTTTCTTCTTATTTGTTCATTGAAATTGACAACAAAATACTGCCAATCAGAGAAACCATTCTTTACCTGCTAAATGAGCCATTGCATCATTTCAGCAGAGGATAGCTATTTGTCTTTAAAGTAAATCCAACCATAGTTGTCAAAAGAAGTCCAATCAGCCATTTAGAGACAGCATAAAGTAATGAAGGACAGTTCTTCCAATGGCTAGGCTTCTTGCAAGGTAATCAGTGACTTTGGAGAATCCAATGTGTGGCAGGGACAGGGGCTGTATTTTTCCCTGGTCCCACATTTCCATTCTGTCAGCCGATTAGATCTCGAGTGATGGTTGCTGGGTTAAGGCCAAGCCAATCTGAAGTCTGCCCGCACTGCATCGGCCAATTAGGTTCCAGATTGGCCTCCACGACGCTGTGTGAATGGCTGGAGGGGAAAAAGGGATACAGAGAGAGAAGGAGGGGGGAGGTGTTCGATGAAGTGATGTCTAGTCATTGCTACTGGTTATACATGGATGGACTGCTTTCAGTACGTGTTCAGTGTTTTTTCAATTTGTGTTGAACTCTGAGGCAATTGATTCTCTACCTGAGTCTCTCAATTCAGTGTCTCTGAGGTATATTCATGGCAATAGTAATTTTACAATCATTAACCCTATCGACCCATATCTCTGCTAGTCATTGATTATAACATGTAACCAATAAGCAGTTTAATAATGAATGTTGATTCAAGAGCATCATTTGAAAGATCTTTCCAACTGAACATTAATGCCTCTCTACAGTGAGCAGCACTATTAAGTCTTGACGTTGGTGTTGATGCGAGTTCAAATGGCATGGCAGTAACACCTGTCAGTAAGCCAAACGAGTGCCTGTTAAGGCATCATGGTGCTTTATAACAAGATGTGCGATCTCCAATTTGATTGGAATCCTAAACCTAAAAAAGAATACTATGTCCCGACTGAGTGTTGTGCTGAGAAAACTTAATAGCCCACATTTTTTGTGAGACAGAAAAAGGAAATGTGGCAACCTATTCGATTCAAATTGCCTTTCATAAACCAAACCTTCATTTAAAATAAATGATCTTTCTGGAAGATCGCCAAGTTTTTAGGACACCCCTCTAACGTGAAAGCTAAATTTGAGGTTCAGAGCAAAAAAGTTGACCTGAATACAATGCAGGACATTGTAAATTAAAATTTGACACGTGGAAATGTGTCCTAGATTCCTGCAAAGATTCAACAGCTGATGATCCCCTGCACAAGTGTAACTTGCGAGGTGAGTCTAGATTTACATCAATGTTGAATCCCAGAAGAAGAAGAATCTCATCTCGCATACGTGATCTAACCATAAGTTACAACACTTAGCCAATAAATCTGCCCTTCATGTCTGACACAGCAGAAAGCAACTCTTGCTCACTAAAAGGGGCAATATAATAGCACTAACTTCCATACTAAAAATGCACACGGGTCCTGCTACACAGAATAGCACCATTTATGCTGCAACATATAAAATGTTATATTTATTATTTAATAGGTACAATGTGTCAGTGGTTGTTATGTCAGCTAAGTTCATTTTTTGCATGAGACTCCTTCTGTTATCATACTGATTGTATTGTCAGCATATAAACTTCCAACTTGGTTATTATGCAGTACAGTAATAAATGCAGTCCTCAGTATACTATTTGAATGTGATTATCAGTAATTTTCTTCTCACGGAATTTCATGATTATATTCCTTAATTTGTATTGGGTTTTTTTAAATCTGTTATCGTATACAAATGCTTTCATTAAATAAGGATTATAACGTTCTCAAATTTTAAAAGAAAAAAAATTTCAAAAAAAGTAATTACTGCACTGATACATGCAACACCGCAATATTTCCTCTGAAGGACTGACTTTTTTTTCCCCAAATGATTCTGGAATAAACGTAGATCATAAGGATAAAGCCCATTAATGCCTTTATCAAAAATAAAATTCATGCTTGATGAGGTAAGCCTACAAATAGTTTGTTCTGAACGGATGAATCCGAAACGAAAATCAGCATTGTAAAATGTGACACGTCACGCATAAGGTATACCTCACCAACGCCTGGGTATGAGAATGTCCACCATAATCTATTGTATGAGCCAGTGAGCCATCAGCATAGATGGTCTGATCTCTAAGGGCATCAATCACAAGTGACAGAAGATCCCTGTTGTGGTTGGTGGCACGTCTCATATAACCTAATGTAGGACCGATTAAACAGGATCACTACTTCTGAAAACCAGTTTAAAAGCTAACCAAGTCCGAGGCTCATACGCCTCCACATTTGCATAGATACATTCTGTTGCATGAGCTTGTGTGTTTGTGCACATAATACAGGAAGGCAGATACAAAGGAAATCAATGCCCATCTCTGAATTGACTGTGATGTAGTGCACATAAATATAGTTGCAGTTGGGAATAAAACAAGAACGACAATGACACTGACAACAAATTACGTGGGACTACCAGGTAGGTTTTTACTTTTGTGGCAATTATTTGCAGGCATTTGGCAACTTTCATCAGATGCTGCAGCTATTTACTGACTGACGACTGAACAGTCATCACACTGAAGAAGACATGGAGATTGCGGGGTTGCTTAATCAGTTAAATTGGGGTGTGATCACATGGTAACACTAGCGTTTACATGGGTTGCCCTCTTTTCAGGATCGCAATAGGGCTGTGATAATTGATCTCAAGTAATAAGGACTATCGATATAAAACCCACTGTCCCAAACGTTAGACTAGAACCTTTTTTTTTTTTTTTTAAACTTCTGCAAGCTCACCAACACATCCCAAACAATATATTTTCCTGGGGAGATATCCCAAGTATACTTCAGATTGATATAAGTGTTTTTGGTACTGGACTGGTTAAGCGATACAGGGAAGTGGCAAAAAAAATCTTATCAGTTATCAATAATGATTTCTGTGCTGTTCTTTCAGATGTAATAGTTTAATGTCTTTTTCACTGCTCAGATGCTGCTTAGGTCTACAGAACGACTGGTAGTATATTAGTATCATGCACATGCAGTGACTCGTGGGAAATACAATCACAAAAATATAACTTGAAAAACTGTCCTTTGATTGACATTCCTGCACATGCAGTCTCCTTTGTACACTTTGAAAGGTAATTTCTCAAAAACAAAACAATCAATAAACTTAAAGCAATCAATTGCTTAATTTTTCCAGACATCCTGCTTCAAATGAATCCTTAAAGCTAAGGATATCAAAGTATTTTGGTTAAATTACAGTTTATCTCACAGACTCTCTCTCTCTCTCTCTCTCTCTCTCTCTCTCTCTCTCTCTCTCTCTCTCACACACACACACACACACACTCGCACT
>JAOYSI010071443.1:0-22103 GCA_025775065.1 Hiodon alosoides
GGGTTCCTCTCAAGGTTTCTTCCTGCAAGCCTAGGGATTTTTTCCTTGCCACTGTTGCCACTGGCATGCTTTTGGGGCCAGGGACATACTGTATCTTTCTCTATGTAAAACATGGCAACATGTGAAAAGCGCTGTATAAAAATAAAATTGATTGATTGATTGATTGATTGATATTATGATAAAGTAGGAGTGCAGGTTGCCCTCTGTAGTCTCCAAATAGCAGCTAGGCCTGAATATGAGTCATTCAGTCCTGCAGATGGAATACAGCAATTAATTTACAACACTCATGCAGTTGGCTGACTTACAAGTAACTTCTAGTTCTTGTCAATCATTCAATTAACATTCCACAGACCCATGTGCACTTGTTTGATTCACTTCTGTTTCCATTGGCCCAACACCTCCCCATTTGGTTTTCTGTTTGCCCTCAGTTGGGGCCAAGATACATATGCTTGCCCGGCGCCCACAGCCGTTGCATAATCTAGCCGATGTGTTCCACATATACACCGTAAGAATTTTCTTAAATGACATTTTAGGTGAGAGGAAACTTCTATTTATGTTTGGGGGTGCATCACACACACCAGTGCTCCTTCGAAGCGCCATTCATTGCGGTCAGCACAAGACGCAGATCTCTCATTTCACTTGCAACATTGTGCTTTAACATTATCTTTTTGTGAACACAGGACTACTGTTACTACATGGATTCTGGCTTGGCAGGAGTAGCATCCTCTGTGTCCCCCTCTCCACTGGTACCTGGTCACCCCTTGCAATTCCACTGCAGCTTCATCTGTAAATAAAAT
This sequence comes from Hiodon alosoides, assembly GCA_025775065.1. NCBI lineage: Eukaryota > Metazoa > Chordata > Actinopteri > Hiodontiformes > Hiodontidae > Hiodon > Hiodon alosoides. The sequence goes on from JAOYSI010071443.1 coordinate 798, forward strand.
GCTTTCAGGCCTGCATGAAATTAATTGCATTTAATTATGTTTGTTTGGAGTAAATCTAGACATTTCAGTGTAAGCACAGTGTCCTAAGTAAACACAGCTGCCACACACTCATAAGAATGAGCGAGAGGAGGCAACCCACCTCAACGTCTTATTGTCTTTACACTTGCCCTATGCGCACAGACGTGCCTATTGACGTTAACCTTTATGTCGGACCACTTTCTGGGAGGCTTCTCACCTCCGAACCACGGTGACCGGCTGCCATGTCCAACTATTTGGTTTGTCACACCTCTAATCCAAAAAGGTTGTTTTTAACTTCATGCTTGCTAAAGTTGTTTCTTTGTTCTTCTCATTGTTGCCATTCTAATGCGTGCGCTATATATATAAATTGTTGCTTATGCAAAATTTTCCTACATATGCCACCATACAGTATGAAGCATATGCCAGGTTTTATAAATGAGGCCCCAGATCTTTTACAAAGGAGGGATATATAAATAAAGTTCTTCAGGCTGGTTTGTCCTTCTCTCCAGCTCCCAGCTGCTTCCTCCAATGTGTGTCCAGTAGACATATGCCTCTTAAAACTTTACTTCCACACAAATTTATGTTTTTTTCCCCCATCCAATAGGGAAAATGAGCCTTTACATAAATCCTAAACTTTAATCACCTTGCCACTCTCTTCTTCAAAATGACTAATTGCAAGAGAGATTAGCAATGAAGGAAACTGAATCTGCTGAGGGATTTGATGCTTACCAAAAACACTCTCCAGGGCCTCTTGCCACTCTAGGGTAAGCACTTCATTCAACTGTGACAGATAAACACCTGCCACCCACACAGAACGCACATGACCGGAGCGTTGGCTAAATATTCTGGGCTCTTCCAAGCAAAGTTTCCCGTGTCTATTTAGATTATAGATCTAAACAACCCTGGCCCTTATAAGGGAATCATTAACTGATTTGAATTTAAAATTAAAACTAAATTGTTGGTTTAACACCTAAGGCTGTTGCAGAACCCAAAAGGGGTCTATAGAAAACTCATACCTGGCCTGTAGTACACTAAAAGCACACTCCTGGTAAAACAGGAAGACAAGCAAATTTATTTGACCAACATCTATAAGTAACAAATTGAAATCAACCAAGTCCTCCAACCTGACGAAAGAAAGACACCACCAGTCCTCTCCAGGGCAACTGTACCGGTGAATTAAACAATTTCTGCAATGTTTCTAGTCTTAAAGCAGTTGTCCTACATTATTAATTAATCCTTGCCCACCTTCATCCAATGGCAGATGCAGCACACACTGCCTCAACCAGTTTTGTCCGTTACAAACAAATAGTGGATCTGTTTAAACAACGTTTTTGATACAGAACGCTTTACATACAGAAAAATACAGTATGTCCCAGGCCTGACCCCACAAAAGTATGCCAGTGGCAAGGAAAAACTCCCTAGGCTGGCAGGAAGAAACCTTGAGAGGGACCCGGCTTAATGGCCTCTGCTGGCTGGCACTGGGAGCTGAATTAAAGAATTTAAATGTCCATGATGTGCATATCATCAACTTTAATGACTGATCACAGTTTGGAATATATACTCCCGTCAAAAAACGTCTTAGACTTGCCCTGATTCAGCCCACAGTAAGCTCATCTATAGACAGGGAACTCCCTAGCCCTTCATTAGCCTCCTCAGGCAGGAGGAGCCACATCATGTCCTGCAGGTAACCCTGCATCTCCTCAGGCTCAGCCCAGCCTTCACTGCAAACAAGCCTGAGTAGGAGAGGACAACTCCCAGTGCTGGCCAGCAGAGGATGGGCTCCCCCTCTAAGCCTGGTTCCTCTCAAGGTTTCTTCCATGCTAAAAATAATCAAAATGATGTTTCTACCTCAAATCTTTTTTGACAAAAATGTATTCTATAAAAACTCTGAAAACAAAGATTCCAAAACGAGTGGCAAGACTAGGGTTTTAGCAGATCATGCCTGGTGGAATAAGGCAGTTGGAAGTGGGAAGAAGTAGAGACTGATCAATGCTGGGCAACACTATTCAGATAAATAAGTAAAATTAAACTAAATATTGTGGACAATATTTCCTTTGGTGATATTTTTCTCTACTTGATGATTTAAACAAAGACCTGCTAGTGACAGACAAACCTGGTAAGAGAAAGAGAAACACCCTCACTCACAATATTTGCATCTCTGTATGCTCATTTAGTCAAAGATAAACACATGAGCTGTCTTCTGAACACAAACAATAAATCTGGCCCATCTATCAACTGTGTTTTGACAGAGAGATATGTACTTAGGCTATTAAGTCTTTTCATCTAATTCATAACCCCTCTCCTCGACATCCTCTAACTAACAATGAGGGAAACATTACAGATCTGGATTTTCTTTTTTTCATGGCTAGCTAAAACTTGCCATTCACACAGAGACATTAAAATAGAATATTCTTAGTTTAGTGAATTTATAATCAATATTAACATATTTTACTGCAGTGTTTCCATTGAATTGATTGATCCATTGATGTCACACACACTTTTGCTGACAATGAAGTAAGATGAAGATGACTTATCTGAGATAAAAGAAAATTGATTTAAAAAGATCACTAAAATTAAAGAGGAGGAATGGGGCCCTAAGGGCCTAGCTTAGCATATAAAAAAGGCAAAAGATAAACTTCTGAAGAAGTTATGAGCCCATTTACTTAACTCCATGCTTCTGGTTTAGCAAAGGGAATTTATTGTTTCTAAACGACATCCCCAAATTGTGCAGGAATTCTGAGACTCAGAATCTCAGGATCAAAAAAATACAATGGCATAGGGGCATTTTTTCAAATAATGCCCCCTATTCTATCCAAACAGAGCTAGAGGCATCAGCCTAACTAGCGACCCCAAAAATCAGTGTGTTGCAAAAATAAATCCAAGCTTTTGGCGGTTGCTACTGCTGTTCCAAACCTGTGCTTTAGTTCTACATGTGAACAGTTACCGTTTAACAATTAGAATTGAATAGAACATTATTACACCTATATAAGATTTTTGAGTCCAAGACCGATGTTGGTGATTGGGAATAATGATTTATTTATTTTGTATTTATTTCGGATTGGGAGAATAGGGTGTGGTGTAGGGTTGTATTTCATCTAAGGAGGCAACCCTCTCACTTGGGACAGAGGAGGAGAGGTATCTGGTAACTGTCAAACCAGAAAAGAAGAGAACTGGAGCTTTAAAACGACACCTTACATGGGCAATTCTGTCGAGGCAGGACTGAGCTTTTAACTTAATCAAGGACCACACATTGGTGTGAAACTGTCACTCTTAGAAAGGGCGTGACCTAATACCGAACATCTCAGAGATGAGGGAAGGCTTGGTTTCTCAGCTGCATCCGAACCGCGATGGAGAAAAGAAGTGGATCCAAAGTGTTGGATCCTGGGTTTGAAATCAATATTTTGGAGCAGAAGCCCTGCTTGCTAAAGTTGGATGTTACGATGTTTTGTGAAGTAAACAAAAAAGAAAATCCAGTCAAAACTGTTGGTAATTTAATTTAGCGTTGCCTTTGAAGCATGTTTTATTTATTGGTTATTCCACACTCAATTGATATGATGTACTCTCAGAACTTAATAGCAGTATAGGTTAATTGTTTTCCTCTGCAAATTAAGACTTGTACTCCCATGGCTTTTTGGCCGGGATATTATTTCTGATGGATATGCTTGATACAGGAATTTCAAGCTGGTATTGCTTCGCCAAATACAATCTGAAGGGCTGTCATACACCAGTCATATTCATTCAGCTTCAGCTGAATAACAGCATTGTTATGTTCTGTTAAATAGCCAGCCAACCCCTCAGGCGCTTATTTGAATGGTTTTATTGGTTGTCCTGTAAACTCTACAGGCAAGTATCCACTGTCAGCTCTGCACTGCCTTCTCCCTGTCAAGTGATAGCGGTATGTCAGGTTTCTTACACTATATTTAAACATTTGAAACAAAACATTTTCTGTAACAAATATCAGCGAGTAAGGATGCATTTTCAGGAATGATCATTTTGAGATTCCATTTTTTTTATTTTTTAGAAAATACCACATGTCTTTAATTTTCTTTAACAACACATTTTCAGAAATCTTTGATCAGAAAAATATTACTCTGGAGGAAAGGCATGTAACTCACAGAGTTAATACCATATCAGCAGAATGGTGTTTTTTTTACCAAATAGCTGTTCTGTGCTAAGACATTTCATTATTACACCCAGGAAGACTCATTGGCCCAAGCTGTCCCTTTTTATAAATGTGACGTATGACAGATGGTTGGAGGGAGGAAAGAGACACTAAAAGTTACCGTAATGGTTATATATGAGTCTGGTTGTGCGTTTGCCCATCTCTGGAGAACATTTGCTGCTGGAGTCTGAACTCACATAGTAAACTGGGATCATGCAGCACTATTTATCAGGCAATGTTGCATTTCAAGGACTTTTTCGAAACACGCTTTGGAATAGTAATGTTTGCTCACCTAAAGGCCCTTTTTGCCATATTGCGATATGGAAAAAATTAAATACGGAAATCATGGTGTAGCATGCCGACGTGCTTGGTTCTAAATAAATCTTGAAATACATCGGCTTTCTTGCCGGCTGTATTTTACAAACAAAAGAAACAACAAAAACGCTCTTCAAAGATCCCCCTCACGGGTTCACCCCAAACACCACAAACTGAAATAACAAACTAACAGAATACTGAAATTAACGATTCAAATGGAAATCCTTCCGTAACGTTTTGCCGGCGCGGACTCTCGCTCTCCCTGCTTCTCGGACGCCATCCTCTCGACGACTTCCAGCACCTACTGAGGGTTCACAGGTTGTTAAATGCTGTTCACAATTAGCATAATCCTCAGCTGGTGGGCGTGCCCGGACCTCTCGTGTGCCTGTTCTCAAGACGGACATGTGGCACATAGCTCCCCCACCAGAACGAACCAAGGGCTCGTTCGGTACCACAGCCCCCCCCCTCCCCCAAGCGGGAGAGGAAGTCGGCTGCGGCGTTCTGAGCCCCTGGCTGGTTAACCACCCGGTACCGAAAAGGCTGCAACGCGAGGTACCCCCGGCTGATCTGAGATTTGGTGTCCTTCATCCTGTGTAGCCACTGGTGGGGAGCATGGTCGGTGACAAAGAGAAACCGGCGACCCAGGAGATGCCCACTTGATGGCAGACATTCCCGTTCAATGGTGCTGAACCACCCCTCCCTGGGGGTGAGCTTCCTGCTGATATAGATGATTCTGTCCCAATTCCGCTTATCGTCCTGTATAAATTCTGCCAACATGTTTTTCACAACGTGTGATTAAACTGTTCCACTGTTCCGCATCTGTCTGCGGGTGGAAGATAATACTGGTTTTAATCGGTTATATCTTGCAAAGTCTATACAGTTCCTTTAATGTCTGTGACATGGTCTGTGAGAATTTCTTTCGGGAATCCGACCTGGGTGAACAGGGACAACAAGGCATCCGCAACGCTCTTGGCATCGGCGTTGCGGAGGGGAAAAGCTTCTGGATATCGAGTCGCATAATCAACAATGATTAATTAATTAAAATGTTAATTTTTTGGACACTCCGGACACGCCCTACACCATCTCCGGACGTCATTCCGAAGGCCAGGCCAAGAAAACCGTTCCGTGACTTGACGCTCTGTTTTGTCCCACCCCAAGTATCCGGCCATATGGCTACAATGGGCCGCCTCGAACACCATTTTCCTAAGGTGCTTTGGAACAAGCAATTGCCAACGCACTTCTTTAGTGTCCCGACACTACCCGATACAAACGATCATTTAGACACCAGAAGTCAGGAAAAGTGACCGGGAGCTAGGGACCATCAGCAGGACGGAGCTCAGCAACTCGGACCCGAGCTTGCCGCATCGTCTCGTCCTGATCCTGTTCCAGGGGAAAATCGGCCACCCTGGCGAAAGATGGGAGGTTAGTCAAGTCCCTTCCCCAGCCCCTGCGGCGGCCAGCGGCGGTCTAACCCACCTTATCCGTTTTCCCCGAGTCCTACCCGCAAGAACCTCCCTCAAAAGTGCACGAAAGCCCTCCCAATCATGACCGAGAACCAGCGGGTAGGAGCTGCGGGGACTAACCCCGGCCACAAGGCTATGCTTCTGGCCCCTCAAAACAAAAGACAAATGCGCCATTGGATAATAATGCACGTCCCAGTGTACACAGCGAATCCCCACCTCCTTGCCCTTAACCACTGCTTCGGGTGGAACCAGACGCTTATGCACTAGGGAGTGATGACACCCTGAGTCCAAGAGCGCTACCAGATACTGTCCACCTTGTCGGGGAAGGAGCGGCCGGAAGAGGGAGCCGGGCCAGCACTCCCTTCTGAGGTGGCCCGGTCTTCCACACTTCCAGTACCCATCCCCCGGCGCCGTGGCTGCAGGTTCACTAACTAGCTGCAGGGCCGGGAAAAACTGGAGTCAAGAGGGGGTCTGGGCTGTCTCCGGGGCCCAGGCAGCTCCCCGGCGGTGGTACGTGCTCCGCCTTCCTGGCGAGCCAGAACTCTTCCCCAATGGTGCTGGTGTCGGATCCCACACCCTGGGCTGGATCAGGTGGGCGACTGCTGGGGGGGGTATCCCCCCGCCAGTGGCCGTAACGGATAGGTGGTCTTCCGCCCACCGAACAGCCTCAGAGAGGGCCAGTGGCACTGAAGCCAACGGGACGTGGCCGGCAGCAAACAAAAAACAAACTGCTCCAGTACCACCAGTTCCAGCAGCCACTGTGTGCAGGAGTCCTTCAGCCGTTGTGCCAATGCCGTGGGGTTGCCCGCCTCTGCCAAAGAGATGGAGCAGGCTTTCCTGCTGGAGGTTGTAAAACAGCTGCAGGGCTTGGTGGCTCGAGGGGACGGCTCCATGATCGCGGAAGTGTTGTCCGTTTAATCCCGGGTTTATGCACCACTGTAGCATGCCGACGTGCTTGGTTCGGCAATAATCGGAAAAATACACTTACGGGTTCCAAAGCTTTCTTGCCGGCTTTATTTCAATCAAATACAAATAAACAATAAACGCTCTTCAGGGATCCCTCTCACGGGTTCATCCCAAACAAAACAAACTAAAATAACCAACTAAATAAACGACTAAACAAACTAACGAAAATGAACAAGAGTCGACTCTCTTCCTCCGCCTTGTTCCCGTTTGTTCCTTCGTCTTTCTGACTGCCGTTCTCCCGCCTGGCTCCTTTCCCGATTTCCAGCACCTACTGAGGGATCTCATGTCGTTAAATGATGTTCACAATTAGCGTAATCCTCAGCCGGTGCTGGTGGGCGTGCCCGGACCTCTCCTGTGCATGTTCTCGAGATGGACGCGTGGCACACACCTAAATTAGGTTTCTCTGATTCAGAACTGTTCTAAGGAGGATGGAGGTATTAAATAAACTAAATTACTTAATACCCAAGTACTGAGAATAAATGTTCTTCAATAAAAGGCAGCTGGTGACTAGCGGGAGAAGATTTTGTTTCTCTGAGGAAAAACCTCAGAACTTTCTGGTGCTTTTAACTTGTACTAAATAAGCATGCATCGATGTTAATCATGCCTGTGTGGAGGAGTTGGCAAATCTGTTTCTCTTAACAGATTTATTTTTCAACACCAGGTTCTTATTGACATCTCGTTATAGGCGTTAGACAAGGATGAAGTTGCATACCAGGATGCCGAACAGGATCACCCCAGGAACTCAGCTGCTCCTACACCAACTGGAATAGCTTTATTTATGCCATTTTACTAATTAGCATCGTTCAGTTAATTGAATATTCCTATTTTAAATATTTTTTAAAATATTTTAAAGTATGCAGTCAGAAAAATGTATATATTTTTTGTTTTTTGTATATATGCTTGCAGTGGGGACCCATTCAATATATTGTATGTATCTTACTATTACCAGGACTTGACAGAAAAGGTATTAAATGAAAACCAAGTTTTTCGCTCCATGTGGAGATACAGCGCATAAACTCTAACTGATAAACATGTTCCCCAGAACAACAAATACTATTGTAATTATTAACTTCTAGTGAACTTCAAGTTTAAGGGGAAAAAAAAAAATTAATAGTTTCAGAGGTCTTGGGAAACTACAGCAAGGCCAAGTCATTAAGCTCAAAAACTAAAAATGTTTTATTTGCAGTATGGTTTCTCTGACAACGATGCAAACACTCACTATCTACGCTGTCCTTGCATTCTATGGGGAAAAACGGGGAAGGAATTGACTGCTTCACTGCTTCATGAGCATGTTTGTCCTGTTCAGGACGTATAAAGGACAGATATCAAAGCCCTGGCCAACAAGTATGACAGCTCTTCTATACGTCTCCCTGCTCGCTTGACACCTTTAAATTAGATGTCATGGCCAGGTGTTGGATCATACAGCTATTGGCAGCAGTGAAACAACAGGCACTAATCTCCCCAGGGACCAGACAGAGGAGGATGCAGACCCAGCCTTCTCTGGAGAGCCAGGGGACTGAACGGATTGATCCAAGCGCTTATCTTACTGATAATTTTGCCCTCAGTTAAAAGAATGGCAGGGGAGATGGATTGTATGTGATGCAGGACTAGATAAATTGGGCTGAGAGAGAACATTTCCCATCCACAAGTCTTCCACAAACCCCTCCCACTATACTGGGATTGTCTCCATTTAGTGTATTTTTAAAAAATTAGTTTGTTTCTACCCACCGACACTGTGTTGGTTACTTAAAAACTTCCCTATTAGGTTCAGAACACAATAATAGGCTGTCTCTAAAATGTGAGTAGAATAACAAGAAGTGGGTAAGGATAATTAGATAAAAACCCTGTGATCAGGAATAAATGAAAAAAACTATTGCTCTATACATGAATTTTAAAAGAAAAGGTGGAAACTTCCCCTTCTTTTTAGCACATACATTTTTCTCTACTCCCTGGCGCTTTGCCATAATAGTTTGTTTGACTAGTCACCCCGTTGTTTCTCTTTTCATATATCTTACACACTATTATTATAATATTAAAAATGTATTTTTTTATCGTGCTGTTTAAAAAAAATTAATTCATTATTTACATTTGCAACCTTTGCTTTGCAACCCCTCGCAAATCTTTAGCGACCCTGGGTTGGGACACTGCTCTAAACTGAGTAGCATTACTTATCCAGTGTAGAGAGGGTGTTCCTTAGGTTGCACATGGCAGCCCTTGAAAAGTTCAATCAACGCTACGTTAGCTACGTGTACATCAAGGCCTCTGAATCAGGTCTGGGGCCCTTAACCTTAAGAATAATAGCTGAGGGAAGCAATGTATTGCTTCACTTTCATCAGGAAATGGATATGATTAAAAGAAGCACAATTATTCTTACTGCTCCACCCTGAGCCACAAGATAATTTTCAGCATTACATTTGTGCATAAACGCGTCCTAAAAATATGTTTAATTTATAGAACAACATTCACTCTCTCTGTAGGAAAACCTATGTGAACCTCTAGGTAAATCAGCTTAATTAAGAGAGTAGTTAGAGTTCAGTGTTTAAACCAATTGGGAAGACAATATTAAGTAAGTCTGCAATAATAGTTGTTACTACGCAGTCTGGTCTTCACCACACAGTTTTTTGAAGTGTGATATGCCACATGTGAAACAGATTCCTGAGGACAAGGAGGTGTCGATGCTATTGGTCTGTAAAGGGCTGCAAAACCATTTCTAAAGATTTTGTGTGCCAGTGTAAGCCTCTCTTCCCAGGATCAGTCATTCGATGAAAATACATGAATTTACAAAAAGCTATAAAAAAAAAAAAAAAGCTATAAAACTTAAAGTTTAAACGATAAATTTTATGTTTGGCGAAAACAAAACACAACATTCCAACATAAAAACCTCAACTGTAAAGCATTGGATCCCTGAACACTCCACTGCTCCTCTGTGCATCCAGTTATCGTTACTTCTTGGGCATTTAGTTTTTAAAAAATCAATAATTTATTTAATTGTGTCCAGTCCCGAAGAAATACTTTTATGTTCTTTACAAGAAATTGATGGTGTCAGGATTTATTACAGAAAAAAGACCATTAGTTTATAAGATCTTTAGCAGTACCCTCTCCTCTCATTGCTTCTTAACATTACCCTAGTTAAGATGCAATTGTTCCAACTAACAAATTAAACAAGAAAACCAAGCCATGAATTAGGATGCTGGGCCAATAGCGTAGAATCAGTCAGTGTTGGCATTCAGTTAATAAAATGTGTCAATGCAGTGCTAAGGAAAAAAAAGTACATTACACTGTGGCTGCATAATTAATCATTACTTTCTCCTCCCTTGTATTAATTATGCTGAATTTGTTAAGGGAGTGTTGGATGAATGTTAACTATGGTGAGGACAGCGCCCCAATCATTAATTGTGAACGATGCATTCAAAACAACATACCGTCGTTCTGACATTTACCCATGTTATATATAAGTTATATTTACAGATTGTCAAAAACTTTTGATAAAACTATAATTACATTATTGACTGATCAGCCCTCTCCCTCCTACCGTCATTATAATTAGTTCCCTAATGTAACCAGAATGTATGCAGAAAAATGCTCAACAATGCCATGCTTTGCATGTTGATATGATTACATCAAAGCTAATTAACGTGGTACCTGCATGTAAGAATATGAAATGAGAAAATTAAAACCTAATGGGAAATGTAAAATGGCTAACAACAACACAAAGACTGCGTCCGTCAAATGAAGAGAAGAGAAGCCTTTAGAAGAAGCCTAGTAGATGTCCCGCTGGGTCTCTTGGGAGCTAATGAGAGCTCTTGCTGTGAATATCTTACTGGCATAAGATGCAAGCGAAGCCAACTTGGAAATAATTCAAGGTAACAATTTTGAGAGGAGGTGATTAAGCTAGGAGTGGTTTCAAAATGATCAACACTGAAAACATTTGGTCAGCAGTCACTTTTGATCAGAACATCCCCTTCAAGAAACATTCTATACCAGGACCAAGCTTACAAAAAAGTTGGATTTTTGGAAATTTGAGTTAATTTAACAACATTCAGTGACTTCATTGAGTATGACTTAATAGCATATCAAAGCTTACTTAACATTCCCTAAATGTTCCTTGGTCCAGCGCATAAGAACAAAATATACCCAAGATTTTTTATGATAGGATTCTATATATAACTTTCCACACTGATACTGGACAACAGGGAGATATTTTTAAGATTCTAAGCATGTAGAAATGCCATTTGTCCATTAGGGAATTTACTGTTCAACATTCACATGTTGACAATACAATTGTTGACAATTGTGCTTTCTCCTGGGCCATCTTAATGCTGGTAAGTGCTAATTGTGTAAAACAAAATATCTGATCATCTTCTCGAAAATAATTTCAATATTTATTTTAATATCAAAAATGGATGGCCAGGGATGACGGATCATTCATTAAACGTTTTTTTCCCTTGCAGTCTAATACTGACAGATTAAAAAACACAACGGAGAAGCCTTTCAGAATATCCTCTGCCAGTGACTTAAACAGGGCTCTGTTTTTGATTGATACACATAAGGATTTGGATTTTCTTCAGCCAGAAAAAAGCATCCATTGTTGTAACGGAATTCAGTGACCTTGGTTGATTGCCAATTAAAATAAAGCGGACAAAGATTCCTGAGAAAGAGAGCAAAGTTCCATGTCATCCATTCTTAAGTGGAACTTAAGTGTGGGTCTAATACAGGGTGTGTGATCATTTCAGCAATGTTATTAACACGACAGTAGCGACCATGTCGATTGGGACTTGCATGTGTCCCAGGCTGTCTACCATGCAACAAAGCCCACTGATCCCACAACAGTTTCTGCACGTATTCCTCTATTCTCTGAAAAATTTATAACAAAGGGTTATTAAACAAAGAAGAGGATACACACGTGGGAGGAAATGGCAGGAAGAAGGGAATTTGAGGAATATGATGATACTGAACATACTATGATGATAGTGGCCACAAACTAAAGTGATTGAGTTCAAACTGTTGGTATCCGCTTGTATTATTAAAACAGAACAGTTAGGGTCAGATCGCCTGCAAAGTAACTGGGTTAATAAGGCACGCATGAAACTACAGGCAGTTTAACACTTAAACGCTACTGGAAATATTTGACTACCAATACAACAAAGTACAGAACTAAGAATGAAGAAAACAGGAGTCAATATGCAAATGGCGTTCCATATCAAGTAATAGACCTGCAGCTTCACAGAGAACACGCAGTGTAAACACGCCATGTAAACTAGAATACTAAATATGATACTTTAGATATAGAAAACGTTATATATACACGACATAATATTGTATAAAATGAGAATAAAAATGGAGTGCATAGGAAACAAGTTGTATAAGACGATCAAGGATTCTCAATTGACTTGCAAACAAATCAGTTCACTTTGTTAGGAAAGGAAAATTCAAATGCATTTAACATTCAAATTTCTAGCACAGTTCTAAACTAAATATATAGATATATATAAGCCCAGATATATAAAACACCCTACTGTGGGAATTTAGAATAGACAGAGGAGAGAGTCTTAACAAGTGTCGATCCAGATCCTGAAAGAGAGGACTTTCCTTGGAAGAGTGTGCTCCTTGCCAGGGGAGAGACTTCATCCTACTATTTTCTGAGGAAAGGGTCTCTCTTCAGACAGTTTGGCAGGCAGGGCTGCGTGATTTTGTAGTTGACAGCTTGTAGAGCAAATCTGATATACAAGTAATTCTGCTCCCTGGCATCTTTCCAGAAAGTTACAATGACAAATAAATCTTTCTTCCTCAAAAAAAAAAATCTGCTTTTTTAGGTTAATCTGCTTCCAAGTTGTATCTGGTACTTGTAAGGCAACTTGATTACTGGAGTTTCTTAATCCATGATCAAGGATTAAAACATGATCAAGGATTTTCACACAGGTGGGCTGGAATGCAAAGTCATTGAGCTTTTGTCTCTTTTACTGCACACAGCCAAGGTATGTCATGAAAGAGTAGCTTTCATAGCAGATGGACTACAAGCAGGAAAGAATGTCTGTTTTCTGATTTTGTGGAGGTGTGATTTATGGCATGTTTCTTGAAATCCATCGTTGAAATCCATCGTGGCAGAATCATTGAATATCTCAAATAATTTGATTACAGAAAATCCTTGCATAGAAACCCGAATCTGTCTCAAATATACTATTACGTCGTAAAATATGGTGGAGCAGGAGATAAATGTGACGGCATTTATTTATAAAATGGTTATCGCGTATGAAAGCAATATGAAACCTTTTCATAAAAAAAAAAAATTATTAAATTAATTATATTTTTTTATCACAGAGAGTATAGTGCTGGATAAGTCACATTAAGAAAGGTCTGATAAAGCATGGTTGCCAGGTAACACAAACCTTACGTTAGCTACTTAGCTGTCTATACGTCTGTAAGTAGCCTAATTCGTTCAGATATGGTATTTGACTTCAATTTAATGCCGACACCCTTCTCTTTGCACCTGTCTGAGAAGCGTCACAAACGCCACTTGCTGCATCATGTTCGTTAATTTTGGGGCAAACCTGTCACTGAATCTAATGGTGTCAACTGATTACCGACTATCGCCTGGTCAGTAGGAACTATCAAAGCTAGCTTGATAGTTGTCAGTAATGAAATTTAATTTACCAAGCTAACAAGAATTGGGGTTCCACTTGCTGGTACGTTTTTATATGGAGTGGTGAAACAAAATATTATTGATTAGTTTGGGGTGCCCCCAATGGCAGTCATGTTCATGTTAGGGCTAGCCATGCATCAATGACCTCTGTTTGCTCATCCTCTCCCCTCTCCATATCTTTCGATTTTAACAACGTTGCAAAAAAAAAAAAATGAAAACACTGGGTTATTATCCTAAGTGGTTCCCTGAAATAGAAATATTGTGTTTGAGCCTGTCTGTGTTTGAGCCTTGTGTGTATGTTAATTGGTGTTAATCTATAGATACCCCGAACTTTCTGCAACTGCATCTTCTCCTGAGCTGTTATTGGCAAACTAATCTAATTCACATAAATAAGATAGCTATAAACTCAATTGAAATGTTTTCACTTTTAGCCATGCAGGGAACGACTGGAGTATGCCCAAGCATTTTGTAGGCTATCCATCCATGCCCTGCCCATTGGGTGAGGATCTTTGGTGTTAAATCACACTTGCAGGAGTTTCCAGCATAAGAAGGCCAAAAGGAGGGATTGAGAAGTCACTACCAGGAGAGTTCATCTGAGCTGGAAAAGCTCTGAGTAAACTGCATGTTGCCACTGGATGCTTGCCTCTTTAGATGTAAACCTCTTGGGACACGTTTGTTTTTCATCTTCTACATTAATGTTTAAGTAGAAAAGAGCAATTTTTTGATTTCCAAAAGAAGAACAAGGAGTTCTGCTAATGATGGTGTGGCCTCCACAGAGCCCTGATCTCAACAGCATCAAGGCTTTCTGGGATTACCTGGACAGACAGAAGCAAGTGAGACAGCCAAAGTCTGTCGAAGAATTGTATTTTCCAACAATGGACTAAACACCAATTAATATACACACGATTGACAAACACTGAGACAGGTGTAACATTTGCATTATGATTAAAACAAGTTCATGTTTTTTTTAAACATTTAGTTTACTGTATTAACTAGTTTGATACCTCTTATAAAATGATACTTTATTAATGCAGCCTTTTCTTTATTCTAGTCAAAAAAATGAACGATGTTAATTAATATTTTCCCTATCCACATGTTTGTGTGTGTGTGTGAACGTGTATACAACCCCTTGGGCCATAGGTATCTATAAAATATGGTGAAACAAATATTTTAGGCACCTTTAAAATAACATGGTAGTAAAAGGGGAGCAAAAGGACTAAAACTGTTACAAAGGAACACAAGGTTCAGCTAAATTAATTAAATGTATATGTCATTGGGCAAAGCATTTAACATTAATTCACATCCATACCATCACACCTGCAGAGATGTCTAAACATTACCTCAAACATGAATATGGTGCTTAAATTAGTTGAAATTAAAATGAAAATGAGGGCGATGGTCTAAAATGTCACCATAAACTTACCTCACTTCTTGTCTTTATTCTGTACAAGGTCTAACATTTTTTCCATGAGTTGTGGTCACTGGCTCCATGGTTCAGATCCACCGCCAACTCAATCAGAGCACAAGTAAGTAAATACATTAATTGATCCCAATGAATGTTCAGCCTGGTTCACCGTGATGAGGACTGTCAGAGAAGCGCCTTATAAAGAACTAATCAAACTAAAATCCAGTCACCCTCCATAGGCACCGGTTCCTGTATGCAAGAACTGCTGATGTAGTTTACTGAGTACTCATCAACTCATATTGATGATACTGGTTAACAGTTTTCATCAGGGTATATATCATACGGTAATATGGAGAATTTTTTAATGAAAACAATGCAATGAGAAATGCCACAGTATTTGAAGCTTGAGTTCGGTATCTTTTTTTCCACATATTTTCTTGTAAAATGTCTAGCACTTAATATTTTTTCATGTCAGACTGTTCAAACTTTGATTACATAATTTTGTCTAATGACACAAACCTCAGGAAACTTCTGAAATATCTGTATTAAAGATTGGTCATAACTATTCGCTGTGTGTTTTTAATTGACTGTATGCATTTCTTAATCTGGAAAAAATACTAAATGAATGCAATAGAGCGGAAACAAATACCCACTAAAATTGTGCTTATTTGCAGGGGTTCAACAAAATTTCCCAACAAAATTTGATGCTAATTATCTTTTGTTGTTGAAGGTCTGTCTGTGAGCTTAAGTTGAAATTTGGAATTACTGTGCAGACTTCAAATGTACCTTTGGAGATACCCTATCTGGAGATACCCTTCTTCAGTCTTGCCACATCTCACGTCGGGGGAAAGGCAGGGAAGAAAAACCCTCAAGAAAAGCAGAATGTAGTTAGAAGCTGACAAGCGAGGGGAGGTAGAGTTAAATGCAATTCAGTGTTTGTGCGACAATTAAGTAATCGCAGTAGGAATAAACTATGGCAGCATGTAAAAAAATACAAGATGCAAGGGAAGGTGGTTGGAGTCTTTTCCGCCTCCTAGGAGCACTGCCAGACCAATGAGGGTGGGCCTACTAATAGAGAAGTGAAAGGCAGATCACATGAAAAGTGTTATTTTACTGCAGACTTAATAAGGAGCACGGCTTCTGAGAAACTATAGGCAGGTTTTTAAAATACTGTAGTCAAGGTAACCATGTTACAAAAAATGAAACAGATAGCTTTTCAAATCAACTATTCACAAAAATGACAACAAACTGTCAAAACACAAGCAGACCCTAATTCAACTGTTTACAGTTTACCATGTAATTAAAGAAAAAAGAACACTTACGAGGTGCATAAGCTTTAGAAAAAAGGAAAAAAGAGTTAATGGAGCATGTATCCCACCTTTGTCATTAGTTACAAAAGAACATTCAAATACATTAAAAGTTATCATTTTAAGCAATTTAGAATTTATGTCTATCTATATATGAATATATATGATAGCGGTGTTGGTGAATGAGGGTCATCACCGGCTACAATTAGAATAACCGGCTGACGGAGGGAAGCCAAGACAAAGAGGATGAGCTGAATCTGTTCAACAGCTTTGACCCCCCGCAATCTGCTTGGATGCTTCCTCTCCCTCTGCCATGACCACCAGTAACAATAAATAGTTATAGTTACACTCCTATCCTTACCACTGTCAGGATCATGTTCTTTCATTTCTCCAGTGCTCTTAACATTATATAGCCCATATTTGTAGGAGACAAAATATGACAATACAGGTGGATGCCTCCTGGTGACCTGGATTACTGCCAGGCAGACCACAATTAGTGAGGCTTGAGGGCCAAGTGTCTAAGTGTGGGTCAGAAGGGGCTCCCAAAGAAAATCAGTTGCAGTGCTGACAGGGGAAGGTCAGACAAGGCGATCAAGGCAAGGCAAAGACATGGTTGTGTACAAACGCAGGTGCCTTGTTCACCTGGTAGAGTTAACAGTGCCATGGGAGGATGCTGTAGATGAGGCGTATGAGAGGAAGAAACTGCGGTATGCTCAGCTAGCCACTGAAGCGGAACAGCGAGGATGTAGAGTCCGGGTTTACCCAGTGGAAGAGGCACAATCTACAACCCGGTTTCTCAGAGACGTCGGATTCATTGGCCAAGAGTTGCGTCGCACAGTGAAGACACAGCAGAGAGGAGCAGCAACTGACTGTGGTTGAGACGGAAAGAGTCTGGCTGGAGATCTCAAGCACAATAGATAGAAAGAAATGCTGATGTACAGGTAAGTAAGATGGGCTGAGTTGAGTGGGGGACGGAGGGGGATGCCAGAATCACCATCGAGATCCGTTGAGGTGTCGTGGGCTAGTTGACGAAACACTGAGGATGGAAGGTGCCCTCTTGAAGTAGATGTACAGAGATGTACTCTACTTAGATCAATCCAGACGGTCGTCATGCTGATTCACTGGGGAGGCCGCACTGTGGTCGATCCCCGGAGCCGGCATCGCAGTCGTTGTGTGTGCGACTACACCCTGAATTGGTGTTCATGGAAATAACTGTACATTTTGTTATAGTACAAAATACATTAAATTCAAGTTAAAATGGAACTTGCCGGAATCAAAAAAGCATTTCTCCTGAAACTTATAATGTGATCTCAGTGAAAATGCAGTGTTCAGCAGTAATACAAATTTACACATTCAGTGACTTTGAACTACATTTAATACAGTATATTTGGGTCATAATAATTGACTAACCAGTTCTGTACTTACCTTTTCATATAGTGACTACATAGCCATGAAAGCCATACATACATATAATGCAAAACAAAATGGCCCTAATTGCTTTTGGTTCAACACAGTTGAACATATTATTACATCTTTACCCGAACTGTTGTCTCAATCACAATGATATTATACAATGGGCTTAAATGCATGAGTTCATCATTCATTGAACCTCCTGATGGGTTCTTTGACTGTCATGCTGCTTGGACCCCCCACAACCGCTGTCGGCAGCTATATTATTCATTTGGTAACTTAAAAAGGATACTTTTAAGAATATATGTACATGACAATACAATTATTATTATTTATTTTTAAATCAGGTCTGAATATGCATTGCTATAGCAGAAATAAATTGTAGTAGAGATGAAAAACACAAATATACAAAAACACACATGGAATAAATGTCCATACATAAAGCTGCTCGGTTGTTAATGCATTGAACTGTGTATTTAACTGTTTACTAGACATGTTCTTCAATTGTTTTCCTATCATGCTTGCTTCAGGGGTCAGAGATTTAATAAAAATAATTTTAAAATGCATTCTGGAAAAGCATCTTTTCAGTGATTTTTTTTAATGTGATTATGAATGATACAGTTAATGATAAAGTCCAAGCTGAATTATTTTAATTAGGTAAATGTCATATTACCATGATTACATTATGACTAATATGGCTGAGTAAGTTAGTGCTTATTCCTTTAATTATTCAAAGAAAGCCCAATTGTCAATTCACCATCAACTCAGATATAAATTACATTATTGTTATTTTATTATTTTCTTGAAAGCTGTGAATAAAAATCTTTGGAGACTGCAAATCCGATCCCAAATGTGACACAAATACAAACTAATGTGCAAACAAAGAGAATGTTTGAGCCTAGCACAGACACAAACGCGAAGGAATAACACCACATAACACCCTCTAATCTAATAAATAATTGACTCCATAGAGTTGACCTATTAAAGAAAAACAGAAAAATTGCGGATATAAATTCAAGAGTGTATGAAAGAGTAGTCCAGGTCAAATATGAACTTGATAAGAGACAGTATAGGTGCTATTATGTGTATACAAGAAAATATCTTGCAAATAAACTGAAAAGTTTTATTTTCTTTTGAAATAATTTTATTCAAGATTATACTGGTACATGTACTTTTAAAAAACACAAAAGTTAAAACGTTTGGAGCACGACTTTATTTTGAGTGTCATTTTTAAAGTCCTACATATTTTCCAATATATAACATCTACTTGATAAAATTCACCTTATTCTTTCCAGTATTCTGACTTTTTAAAAAATAATTTATAAAATCCAGATAATTTTTAAAATTAAATTAAAATCTCTGCTTTAAAAATGAATTACTGTCCAAAAATAAAAAAATGTTAGCTCCTATAGAACAAAATG
The DNA here is from genome assembly GCA_025775065.1 of Hiodon alosoides. Classification (NCBI taxonomy): domain Eukaryota; kingdom Metazoa; phylum Chordata; class Actinopteri; order Hiodontiformes; family Hiodontidae; genus Hiodon; species Hiodon alosoides. The sequence continues at coordinate 19,905 of JAOYSI010071443.1, forward strand.
TGAAACGAACTATAAGCCCTGATGGGCAGAATCAGGAACACAAAGACATTTTTAGCCACTAAACTGGATTTGGGTTAAAAAAAATCTCTTCTTTGACAGGTTCTTGAATAATCCCAGGGTTATCCAGATTTCCTTTAAAGATTGATATCCCCATCCAAGGAAAGTATGCACACAGAGAGAACTACAGTAGCTATATAAAGATACAGTATTTTTTGATTGATTGGTAGTCCTCATGTTCACATCTTTAAAAGGAACAGAGTAGTATATAGTCAATTCATGTACCTGCCCAGGTTAATCCATCCTTAATCCGTCCCCTTCTTAGTTTAATACCCTACCCTTATTTTTTATACAGAAAAGCAGGCCGATCTTCAAGAACCCAGATGCGTGCAGATCCAATTCTTCTGATGATACTGTGTGTATGTATATATACATTTCAATTTTTAAAGGATGTCCAACATTGAGTGTTTTGATCACGAAGGGGCAGGACTATCGCGTGACCTAAAAGGCAAAGGAGATTTTCAAACCCATCAATATAAAACCAGTCTGCTTACAATACAAAAATCAGTCTGCTTTCATAATTCAGTGTAATTTATTATTTATCTAATAAGCCACTCAGTGATGGAAAATTTAATTTACTACAGGCCCTGCCCCAGTTCTTTGGCCACAATTGTTTAATAACTATAAAATCAATTTTTGAGTAGAAACCAAAGAGATAAAACGTTCTCTGGAGGCTGATGTTTCTTAATGTTTTTGCATTTAAGAGGCAACTGTTCTCATGAGCCCCAGGACTCTTCTTTGCAGGTCATCACTGACTGGGAAGAGGTAGGTGGCCACTGGGCTGGTCTGTTAACATGATGAGAGGCTTCCAATGAACACTTCTTCCAAGACCACAGGAATTTAAACTTTGAAACAGAGAATCGGAAGGAGGGAAGAGAGGTTCCAATTTGAGGTCCTATGGCATATTTATAGATCAGCGTTACCATCCTGTTTTTTTGCCTAGAACCTATACAAAAACCTAAAACATTTGGTCATACAAATTGTATGCCTATTCACTCTGTTAACCTTGGTTTACAATTGTGAGCTACCTGGGCTTTCATTAAAGTTTAAGTTGATTTGCAGGGGTTTTAAATATTCTGGAATCATGAACACTAAGGCACCACCCCGTCATACGAAACCAGAGAATCGTGAAACTCATCGTGTGGCAGTCTATAGATATTGTCATAAAGTACGACTCAAAATAATGTGCAGATTATAAAACGGATAGTTCCATATTTACATTGGTCAGTTTTCATTACACCCGTGCTGAGAATAGCACATGGCCTCCTACTCAATAATATTAATGCACATTCTGAATTTTAGAACGGTTAAATGGTTACTTGGTGGTCACTACTTTATTTTCTTATTTATGATGAAAACTTTCTCAGCTTTGTGTCATGCCTTACACTGTATCACAGTCGTGCCATTAATACAAAACCTCTCGAGTCTTATTGCTTTATTCACACGCAGACTAGTACATATACTAATATACTGTGAGAATATTAAGAATTAAGATTAAGAATCACACATCACACCACAAACATTCACAAACATTCACTATAAGACTCAAAAACGAAACAGTACATGGATCAAACCTTGTTCTTTTATATTCCATTTTTTAAGAATTCTTGGTATTAGAGGAGGGCTGAAAAAAACAAGATGGTGTCTACTCATCTATATGATATTATTTGCTATTGATCGGGGCCTCACTCCATCAGAAAAGGAATGATTGAAGAAACTGCCTTTTCGTGTTTGTTCCATATCTTTCCTTGCATGCGTGCAGAACTGCCTCCCATGAAAGCTAACAGAGAGAACAAAGCCATTTGTTGTTATCTTGATTTATCACTAGCCCTTAGCCAAAGCTGGCCTGTCAATTCTGCATTAACGGGGCTATAAGAACGGAATCAATGGCTTGGTATGGTATAAAATGATATTTTTCAATTTGTATTATATGTATACACATAACAATACATCATGTTATGCTATATATTTTTTCGGAATTTAGGGTATATTAAGTTATTTTATGTTATTAATGATTAATATAATTAATTAATTATTTACGAGGAAGGTGAGGCATCAGCCCAGAATCACACGGCAGGACCTGGTCAATGACCTGAAGAGAGCTGGGACCACAGTCTCAAAGAAAACCATTAGTATAACACT
>JAOYSI010071454.1:0-22100 GCA_025775065.1 Hiodon alosoides
GACAAGGGGCTGGATTGCTTTTTAATTACTGATAGTTTTCAGCTGTTGTCTTGGCTTTCCATGCCTTTTTGCACCTCTCTTTCTTCATGTGTTCAATACTTTTTCCCTGTGTCATTTCACATTATTACACATAACTTAATTTGCTGAGCTCTGGAAGTGAGCATCTGCTAAATGCCTAAAATAAAATAATAGATTGCCCAATCCAACAATCTAGTTTGTGGAAATTTTACAGATATCCCTATTCAATGGAAATCTGTTGGTAAAATGTTTCTTTATAGAAGAAATGGAAATGCAAGTCAAATGGATTTCTTGGTGAGTAGCACATAGTGCTGACCCATGAAATAAGATGTGTATTAGGTTGCTTCCGTCTCAGACTTCTTGTCAATGTATTGGATTAGTTTCCTTCTGCAGAAAGATGCACATGAATAATTAGTTATTACTAATAATCTGTTAACAAATGCAGGAAGTTGAATGGTAACTGATCACCTTTTCTTAAAAAAAAGTTGCTTTTGGGGTAAGTCTCAAATTTCCATGGTGGTCTCACATGAATGTTTCCCTTTCTTTTCTAAACAGCTGCTAGGGGGCATAGCTGTTGATGTCATGTCTTGGTGCTGGAGAGGGATGTAGTTCACTTGGACTGTTGTAGTCCATGGGCCCAACACAGTATTTAACATTAGTGATGCCATTAGTAATATGCTGGTAAATTTTCATGTAACATTACTTTAGCAAGCTAGCCTGCTAGATAGCCGTTAAATCTTTATGTGTCAGCTAGCTAATGTAAGCTAGCTAGCAATGATAGGTTAGCTAAGGTGTTTTCAAATGAAAACAGAAAACACAGAATGAAGTCCTTTCTAGGTATATGCCACTATAAGAATTTAATTATTGGCTGTTCCTAGGAATCACTAAGGGTAAAACCTGGGAATCAAGCTGGCAGGTTCAGAAAGCTGAAATCCACTGCCTGGACAAGAGTGTGTTTCCGCCCTTTACAGCCTTGAGAGCACTGCACTGTTTTGGCTCATTCTGATTTCTCAAGGTCATTGATCCGGTCAATCAATGCTTCTTAAGATTTTGTTTTTGTCTCAATTTTGGCTTTGAAATGGAATGTGTGTGAAAAGTTCAGCCACTGGCTGAAGGGATATTCCTTTACAACATAACCGAAACCTCTGCTGGATACCCTACTCATTTGATCTGAAACACATTGCAAGCATTGTGGATGATGTGCTCAGTAAGGACCTGTTTGCCAAGATGATAAGTCACAGACTAATTGCTTATAGAGGCTGATGCTGTAGGAGAAGATAGGTTCCAGAATGTGGTCAACTTGAAGGTCCAGTGTTATAGGGTGAAGAAACATGCTTTAAAAATCAATCACGTTGTTCTTTATCTTGTGTTCCTCATGTAGTAAAAGCAATCTGTGTAGTCCATGTTCAGTAAAATGTAGCAATCGAAGCTCGAACAGGAAAGCAAATGTAGGCTGTGCAACAACTCAAGACTCCAGGTCAAGTCCCCAATCCTGCATTTTCTCTTGAGGAACTGCAGCAGAGCCAAGTACTCAATCTTATGATTTCCAAGACTATCCTTTTCATTAGCCTTCGAGACAGGAGATGGGTTTGATTCACTGGTTTTAGCACACATCAAGCAGTGGGAAAGACTCAAAGGTCAGGGTGGAGTACTTTATTGGATGACTAAGGACCCTCTGAGGAAACAAATGAGACACCAGTATGTGCTGCCCCAAGGTATGAGGGAGAAAGCATTGAGTGGTGTACATGACCTTGGACACTAAGGACAAGCAATAAGACATTACTTTGCCTGGCACCGCTTCTTTTAGCCCAGGATGGAGTAAGATATGAAGGAGTTTGAAAGTGCTGTGGGAGATGATGCACCTTCAAAACGACTGAGCCGTGCACTTGAACTTAACTGAACCTCTGTTCCTCTGAAGTCAATGTGTCTTGGCTTTTGGAGCACTGAGGGAAACGGTGGATGTGCTGGTCTTAACAGACTAATTGGCTTGTGACTTTTCCTGCATATCAAACAGAAAAATAAGTTGCTAGAAAGTTATGGGACTACCTATTTTGTGTGTATGAATTTGCTGAAAGAATTCATAGAGATCATGGGGCAAACTTGCAGAGTGAACTTATCACAGAACTGCAAACCTCCCCATGTGCATTGGAGGAACTGAAAGATTCAGTTGAACTCTGGGTTCACTTACTCTAAGGGCTAAAGAAAAGTGGCCACAGCAGATAAAAACCTGACTGTTTGTCTACAATGCTACAGTACATGAGACAACAGGTTATGCACCATTCCAGCTCATATTTGGTTATGTTCCAAGACTTCCTGTTGAGACAATACATGGTTGTAATAAGCTCCCATGCTGGTAAGTGATGCCTTGTCCTGCATGAAGATGGGACATCAATGTCATCAGTGATCCCTCAGAAGTTATGAGGCATGCCTCTGTTTTGCGGACACGTGCCAGAGTAGGTCGGCTCAAAACACTCTGAGCTTTGTTTTCTCATTCTGATGTGGGTTTTACAAACACAAAACAAAACTATAAATGGTTCACCTTCACGGGTAAACCCATTAATGGAACACAACAAATTACAAAAAACACTACAAAGGAACTTTGGCTCCCTGGCTCTTCTTTGTGCGTTTTAGGTTCCATGGCTTCTCTACTGTCCCTAGTCTCCTGCTCCTAAACCGTCTCCCTATTGAGAAAATCAATACTGTTAATAAAAGCTTGAAAGTGCTTGAAATTCCCAGCAGGTGTTGATGGGCGTGCCCGACCTGCTCTCGCACGTGTCCACGAAGCATGCCACATAACTTCTGAGGGATCACTGATGACATTGATGTCCCATCTTCATGCAGTAGAAGGCATCACTTAACAGCATGGGTTCAAGGAACAACATAAACTAGCCAAAAGCTTCTAAAGACAAGTATACACTGTCATTGACAGATACCCACGGACACACAAATACAAGCTAGAGGATAATTAATGGAACATCAAGGTGGTAAATAGAAACATTCTGGACATCACCTTCCTGATAGCAGAGGAATCTCTAGATCATTTTGGTCAGGCAGAGTTAGAAGATGAGATTCAGTCCATAGATCTTTTTGACTTTCTTGATAAGGAAAGCTCTGAAGACAGACACTTGGAATCTTCGTATGCATCTGTGTGCATGCTTTCCTTTTCCTCTGTTGAGAGTTAAAGAGGGTTCCTCAATGATAATCTTCTCAGCATTAATCATCTCAATCCCCCAAATTCCCAATTCGATATAATGCATAAAAGACTGTATGTTAGTTTAATTGATTTCATTGTTTCTTAGGAATAGTTCTTATCAATTCCTGAAATGTTTATGTAGTGCCTCAGTCTGTCTTAGATTGTTGACTGCAATCCCATGTGCTCAGTTAGTTGAGAGTTGGCAAACAGACGCTCAGTTTGATAATTAAATAGGAACTTTGGGACCTTTTTACTTACAGTCATTTCCCTCACTGCATCAGCCATCCAAGTATTTGCATTCTTTCAAAAGCTTATGCTGTGTTTTGCTAAACCCTCGCAGTACAGCAGGGAAACAAAAGGATGTCCGTGGAAAGGCTGGATTGGAGGGATACGCAACAACACAAATTTTATTTTTGTGGTTGGGCTAGGATAGAGATTTCTGATTTCTGTGGGTTTCCATATTAAAAGCTTTCCAAATATGCACAAATTTGAAATGAACAAAAATGCAAAACAATAAAATGGAATACAAATTCTTCATTTAATTTGTAGTAGAACAGAAGGACAATGTATCACTGATGAGAAAAGACCTATCCTATTCTATCCTGAAACTAAAGAAAATTGATACATGGGAATCCAATTGCTTTTGAAGTCAATAGCTTGATACTATTCTGTCGCATAAGCATCTTGTAATTGATTGTACTGCTATTTGAATATTGACATTTGTCTATATAAAGGAATGAGCAACCAGCAGTCTTTTTGTAACAATAGCCATTAACAATTTAAGGAGTGCCATGCACAGACATAAATTAGGGGGGTGTAATGCTCACCTATTAGGCTAACTGTCTCTAATTCTAATCTAACTCTAAACACATCTTGTTATAACAGCACAGATCTATGTATTATAAAGTGTTGGCTTATAGTTATTTAGCATGATATCTGTTATCCTAACCAAAATATATATTACAAGATAAATGCAGTTCCATTCAAGGTTTTTGTGTGTGTGTAGGGTGTGTGAGTCTTTATAATATTAATATGTTTGTTCAAAGGTGTTCCTCAGGGACCATAAATATAAATGTGTAACATTTTTTCATGGTAATCCTTTTTTATAACGATCCTTCATTGACTTTAGATTGAAATGGTTGGCTGAGTTTTAAATGTAACTGTTGGGCTTTAAAACGTATCATTAAATTTTTATTGGTTTTTTTACTAAATTGTCATTTTTATTTGACTAGAAAAGAAAGGGTTCAGAATAGTTCATAGTTCATAGAAAACAGACACTGTCTATACACTGTAACTTCCAAAACATATAGGGTCGGCAAGTAAGGTGTTAGGAAAGGAAGGAAAGTTTACTGATTAATCTTTAAAATGATAACAATGGTAAGTAGCATTAGTTGGTATAACTCCAGAACAAGCCTGAAACTTGACGTTGAATCATTGAATCACATCCCCCTACTGATATTCCCTTACATGTAAAAGCTGTCAAAAATCTAAGAGATAGCATGCATACTGTCATGGAATTCCCTTATCATGATATATTATTAAACATTAGCTCAAATGCAATGTTAACAATCTTGTGCTTGCATTATAGTACAAGAGCGACTTGAACAACAAGATGTATCTTGAGATCTAGATTGCTTGTACTGCTATCTATGTGATTTTTACTTTGTTTTGAAACAATTCCTATAAAAAATTCAAGTTAGAAAAGTTGTCAGTAAAAACAATGCTTGCTTTAATCTATGAGCTTACCTTTTGAAGTTATTTTCATGAAAATAATCTTTTTTTGTGTGTTGTTCACAGCCCATGAAAGAATATGGTAAGCCCATATATTTGTCTTACCCCTTAAAAATTTGTAAAGACATTATTCCATGGATAAAATAATTTAAACAGAGCATTTCCTGAATTTTCCATTTCCCTAAAAACGTTAAATTAGAATGTCAGAGTCAGTCACTTTTTTTGTACATTTGGTTGGTCCATTTGATTTAGTTCAGGTAACAAATGGTAATCTGAAATCAAGATTATGCTGTTTCAGAAAGAAGTTGATGAAAAAAACTGGGCCAGAAAGTATTTATTATAGGTCAAAGGGAAGAAAGTAATAATGGTTGAAAATTCAACCCCTATAAAATAAGCATTTCAAGCAAATATCTAGAAGGTATGTGAAAAGGGCAGGCATTATATATTTAATCAGAGGCAGCTGGTCAGTTGATAAATTACACGAATACTATGAAAGTTAAAGCCAAAAAAAGGTTGAATAAAAGGTTGATCTTCAAAACAAACAGATTCTGCATTCAGTTCATCACCTCAGGTGTTCCTATAACAATTTATAATTTAAAAGACTAGCGTTATAATTAAAATTAATGTGTAAAGCTATTCTGAGAGTTCAGTGTAAATCAATGGCAGAAATATAGGTCATGAAAAAGTCAGGTTCATTTTCATGAACTACATTTGATGAATAATCTAGCACCAAATTTGGGGGTCAACGGGGCAGCGTCATTATCGAGGTGAAAATGCCCCACCCAATATACAATACTCAATGTAGAAAGTAGTGCTTAAAGAAGGTACACTAGTAAATGCAAGATTTCACGGAACTGAACTGCTTTTTAGCTGAATTTTTGAAACACCTCTGATATCTAATACAAACACTGAAACCAAATGCATTTTTGAAGACACCAGTGATCAGTTCTATGTCCACTAATTTAGTTATTGGACTGCCTTCAATGTGCTAAAATCTCATGCAGAATCTGGTCAGCGTGAAAACCATACATATATGCATACCATGCCATGGTGTATCAGCACCATGCTGTGTCAGAATCCTTTCATACCTCATACTGGCACAGCTATGAAATGGACACAAGAACAAGTATATCAAATTAAAGTGTTGGTTTAACAGGAACTATACATTTTAAAAAATTACATTGTTAATAAAAACACGAACATACAGGTATGCAATCAATTATCATAGTTATTAAGAACTTCAGGCATTGAAGAAATTGAAAAATAAATGAAAAATAAAAATAAAAATTCTTCTGCAATATTTTATGTTAAAAACATTACTAAAATAAAAAAAACATGGCATTTAAACTACACTAAACTATGAGTTGACATGTTTACAAATTGGCAATGTTCTTGCAGTTTTTATTTGAATTCTTTGAATATCTTTTAATCCTATGGCTTGATTTTAATGCAGGGTAAACCGTTTTTGTATTACGTTTGTGATTTTAATTGAACTGGAAGAAACTCTTGCACATTGGTCTATCACTCCTGGCTTCCGATTGTTGCACAAACATTAGATAAAACATTTTAAGGTTTTCATATATTTAGTCACGTGACAACATGTGTCTTTTGGTGCCCCACTCTACAAAATATGTTGCTTGTTCGGCGCTTGTGAATGAAGCTATTTTGGTCAAACATGGGGATTCCGGGCGTCTGAAATGTCACCCGTGTCTGAAATGTTGGCCTCCATTTTGCGTGGTGGAGAGAGGCAGGGCCAGAGACACTGGGAGTGAGACGCGGGGGATTGACAGCAATGAAAGCGATCTGCCGACAAGCAGCATAAGTATGCATCGACAGGTAGAAATATTGATTCATTCTGGAAGTTGTCTACTAGTGGCCTTGAGTGTGTTTTTTGTTTCAGGTACCACAACAGGGTCAAACTTTTTCATATTATACGAATAACTGTGGGAAAATTCAAACCTCTTACAATAATGCTGTTCCTATCAGTTTTTCTATACTTTCAAAGAAAATTTAGGCTTTTCAACTGAATATGTATTATCTTGTTTGAGCTATAAAGCCTGCCACTGAAACTCAGCCAAATATTATCTAGCAGTGAGAATTGTTATGGAGGAAAACCGAAAATGATGACAGAGCTCTTATTCAAATGTAAACTTATTCAGAGTGTAATTTGGGAATAATTATGCTCTATTTTATTAAAGATAATGTACTGTCCCACTAAAAAGACCCACTCAACATAAGAATTTCAGTGTAGTACATCATCAAGGTAAGGTGTCACGCGGTGTGGGGCACCAGAACAAGGATGAACCCAAGCGCATCTCCCATGCAGATCGAGTCCCGGCCAGACAAGGCTTTCGAGGCACAGCAAGGAGACTTAGTCAAAGTCCAAACTAAACATGATCTTTAATGACACATGGAAACCGGTACATGGAAACCGGTACATGGAAACCGTACAATGACTCCCACCAACCGACCTTTGTGACAGAGTTATAAAGAAAACAGAAACCAAGTTGAGAGGTGCAGGGCGAATGAAAACAAAGAATGAACGAAACAGTGCACATGAGTTTTGCAGTTTTGCAATGTTAATTGAGTAATTAGCTGATTGAAAAACCTGACAAATAGCAGAAAAGGTGAAGGTGAACCTTGACATAAGGGCATTGAGGACTGAGTCTCATTTAAAATGCTGACCTAGCCAAGAGGCTGTGCCAAAGTACAGATCATGGAAGAAATACAACTCAAATAAACATTCAGATTCTCACTGTCTAATTGTCTAACGGTGCAGCACTGTATATTTCCTGACTCTGGATATGGGGAAATTTGCCTGTCTCAAGACTCCAGTGCTTAAAAAGAAAAGCTATAAAAATTAGTATTGCTAAATATAGTCATTTTTGAAAAATAAGCAAGTTACAAAGATCCTTCAATAAGACAAGTTAAAAACTGCTTTACTAACTTTAACGTTACACCTTTAGTAACCAGTTATCTAGTTATCGTCTCCTACCGCCTACACAATACAAAACAAGTGATAATTTTGCTAATCAAAAATCTATGAAGCATCTGAAATCTTAAAATAATCCCTATTTTAAACTAACTACAAGGACTAACATATTGCTTTTCTTTCATCTGTCCTCTTTCTACTTCCAAAAAATCAAGCACAGTTATAATAAATTTAACTTGGTCTATGAGTTATGAAGCATGATGGGGTGGTATAACTTCGTAGTAACATATAGACAAAATCTGAAACAGAATTATATCATATAAACAACCTCTGACACAGTCAGAGGCAAGCCTCAGTAACCAGATGGGAGGGAGAAGTGATCCTCATAGGCACAGCTATTATCAAATAAAAAATGGGTACCAAAATAAACAGACAGGCACGGAAAGGACTTTTATGCACTAAATCTTGAGCTCTATATCGGAATGAACAGACAAAAATATAATATTATTATAATATAATATAAAATATTATATTCAAAAATGTATAAACTTATTATATAGAAGGAATTCTTTATAGAAAGAATCACCACTTTTCTTTCAAGCAGTGCCACAGCAAGGGTGATCTATCTAGGAGTCAGAAATAAACATCATGGCTGTACTGTCATTTATTTGAGAGAAACTTGTTAGTATTAGAAGAATATTTCATTCATTAATAGATTTAATACTGCTTATCACGGTGGTGGTCCAAGGCTCTTTCAAATTATATATATAAACAATATATATATTACACACACATGAAAAAAAAAAGAATAACTATGAATAACATGGTTAACACATTTAATATTAAGTGGCTCTTCTGAATTCTATGTATATGTACTGTAAATGCAAGTGTACTTATGCATAATTATTGTTCTTATGTGCAGTTAATAATACTGCATTTTAGAAAATGTGGTATGTAAATCAGTTTAAGTAAGGATTGTTGAACCATTGGTGTAATAATTTTAGACATCAGCAGACAAACCAGACATCAACAGACAAAACCACACACAGTCGTAATTATCATTAGTAACGGGCTTTGACTAATCTGCAGCATTAAGGGTGTCAAGCCTTAAATTTCCTTTTTCTTTAAAAATATAAATAAATATTGTCTGATCTTACTCTTTGTTAAGGCAGATTGTGTCTCCTCTTTAATGTAGGAATGAAAAAGGAAATATATCATAAATACTGATTCTTGTATTCCAGAAAATGCCAATTGAAAATGTTTTCACGAAATTTAATTTTATTGCTGGATAAAGGAGTCCCAAGAAATAGAAGAAAGCTCTGTGGGAATGTGGACTCAAAAAACCCTCACTGCCTGCAGCAGTAATAAATTGCATTGGCAACCCATAAAGCTTCAATGAGCATCAATGTTTACTGATTTGGGTGGACTGAAACCGTTTTTATTCAATGCAATAACTCTAACTTTCAAAATATTATAAGCCAAATAAATAAATAAATAAATATGAAACTGGCTATTCCGCCTTTTGATTACCTCTCAGATTCTCCAATACGGCTGCTGAATTTCAGTTGTTATCAGATAATAGTAGCTTTCGTTAAGCATGGATTTTAAATAAACCAGGGCTTATTTCACAGAGCATGATAACTTTGTATAGCAATCATAATTAATAATCTTTTGTAATATGGAGGCCAAGTCAGACAATTTAGTTGGTTAAAGGTTAATGTGTGAATGTATGACCTTAAGTGACTCATTGGAAGCACCAAGACAGTAATTTGACCCAAAGGGACCCTTACTCAGATAAGCAGGCCATATTAGACAAGAATAGTGTAAAAACCCACTGCGTGGATCATTATTAACAGGATTGCAAAAATCACCTATTGGAGTAAACTGTATTTATTTAATTATCGGGCAGAGGTACAAATGGGCAAGACAAAGCCAGGGTCAAAAAAAGGAAAAATCTGTTCTTGATTTCATCTTCCCTTCTGAACTACAATAGTAAATTAAGTATATTCAGAAACATTAAAATAATCCAAATGTAATTAATGATCTGTGTGACTGCCACTTGTAGCCTTAAGGAATTATTGTGAAACCCTAATTGGATACTCACCTGGCAGGGCAACAAAAGGCCGTAGTAGTTTTGCCATCCTCATTTTCAAGTCATGCTATTTACAGAAACTACAACAATGGCGCTACTCCCAAAAGCGGCTTAGTCACACAACAGAAATGTTAAGCGCAAACACAGCAGAGATGTTATTCGTCTTTGTGCAACCCTAATTTAGTGAAACATTACTGATAAAGAATAAACAATTTGTATCACTAATTTCACTAGAAAAATCATTACCAATCGATAGAAAATAAATGGTAAAGTATTCATATTTAAATAAATATAGCACTTTTTAGCACTGCAAAGTTTTTAACTCCTATAACATTCCTTGTAGAAATACCTTCTCCTGCAGTTCCAAAAAAAAGGGACAAAGAACTGTAGAGGGACAAATATCTGTAGAGGGACAAAGCTCTGTAGAGGGACAAATATCTGTAGAGGGTCAAACTCTAGAGGGACAAAGAACTGTAGAGGGACAAACTCTAGAGGGACAAAGAACTGTAGAGGGACAAAGATCTGTGGAGGGACAAATATCTGTAGAGGGACAAAGAACTGTAGAGGGACACACTGTAGAGGGACAAAGAACTGTAGAGGGACAAAGATCTGTGGAGGGACAAAGAAGAAGACTCCGCCGTCGCCACCACCACCGCAGAGGAAAGCGGTGTCCATGGTGCTGCAGCCTAGGCAGGTAACTGGCCCTGGGCCGCTGTCCAGGGTGCTGCAACAAATGTGGTGGTGCTTTGTGCAAATAGTTACACCCTGCTTTTAATTTTTGGTCTTCAGTAAGGCACCATGTACCAACCTGGCAGGGTAATGGCTACAAGTTAAATTATCAAAAGCAAAATCTTAAAAAAAAACAAAAAAACTATTTATTACAGATTAATTTCTAGAGTTGTATCATATTATAGTAATTGTCCTAATTGTAATTTCCCTCCCTCATGAAGAATTTCATGAGAACCTCTACCTAATGTTTTAAAATAACAACCAAAGCACAAAAAATGGTTTCCACATGAGATCAAAGGATTTAGTTTGTTATCCAATACACATATGTGAAAATTCAAAAAATTTCATAGATTTCATAAATCTAATTGGGTTTGGGATAACATAAGCTTGCGGATAAAAAAATGAAAATAACATATCAATCGCGGACAGTGATATAACTCCATCCCCTGGATATTTCTTCATGACTAAATTTGAACGAGTGAAACTGAATGAGGTGCAACAACAAATAGCCACATCTTTGCCTACTAATCCAATTTCTATTTCAGCCGTTTTTCAAGATATACATTTCCTGTGATATCCGAGTAATCTAATGGAAATCCCAGATGCTATTCAAAGTTTTCTGACAGTGTCTGAAGTTTCTTACCATAGATTTTTCTTATTCCATGTATTTTAATAGGCTTGAATCTCACATATAGCATGAATCTCACATAATGAGTCCCACTCATTAATAAATTTTGCAAAGCAGCACATGGATAATCTGCATAATTTGGCCAAAGATGTTATTCGGATATAAACAAAGCGGTCTCTCTGTAGAAGGACTCTGTAGAAGATACAGTATTCAGTAAATGGTTATCCTATAAAAGGGCTGCTCAGCCCTTTTTTATGAGAATGTGTTTGTCCGTATACTGGAACATTTTACCATTTACAACATATTGTACAGATGAAAAGGAAGCCATGACATTACAGCTAAGGACATTGACAGACGGCTTAGACAAGAATCGACCAGGCGAATGCTTGTTATTCACCAAGTCAGGATTGAAGCACAAAAGTGGCACCTGTTTAGGTTTGAAATTTAGCAGATGTTAAATGTTACAACCGTGTTTGCATATGCAAGACTTCTCATTCTGTGTTCAGCCAAAGCAATCTGCAGAATTAGCTTTTATCTGAAAAGCCAAGCAGATGCAGTAGTTCACCAAAAGAGCATGAAAATAAAAATTTAAATGGCAAGCAGTTTTACTGGCTGTGATATCCATGTGTGATAAGTTTCTTCTTCTTTTTTTTATCATCCTTCAAATTTGTCTTTGAAAGAAAGTACTGTTCATTATTCTGTAGTGGTTTAATAGACTGAATGGGAGCTGCATTAATGGCTTTTAGCTATAAATAGTTCCAAGAGAATAAATCCTTTACAAAAATCATATTTTGCACAATACGCCAATAATGGTCTTTAAGTGCAAGCATCGGGTGACATCCATAAAAAGTAAAAACTGTGGTGATAAATAGTTAAATGTCGACAACAGCTTTTTCTTGTCTACCAGTAAATAAATAGTTGCTTCCTAGGTCTTTATCTCCAGACAGAGCTGGGATGAGACGATGGGACACTCTGAGGAACAAAGACTACGTGAATAATGATTTTCAAGCTCTTTTGAGGTTAAAAACTAAAGCCTAGAAATAAATACTGATTTAATCTTGGTGAACAAGTTAACATTACTGGGTTCCAAATACTAATGGGTTGAAATGTATTTCCTCACATTACAACCTTTTGTTTAGATTCAAGCACTGCTTTTTCTGATATCTTGAATGTTTAGTACATAAATAACATGAAATACAGCCTTTCCTTTAATAAAATAATTTGGTTTCTGATCCTTTTCAAATGACCCAAATGTACTTTCTGCTTGAACCAGTTATGCAGATGATAGTTCCTTGATCAGATTTTACTCAAGCTACTTTATTTTGTTTATAATTAATTAATTAATTAATTAATTAATTAATTAGGAGATGAGTGAAAACCTAAAGCTAGTGCTTTAAAATAGTTCAAATTCAATCTAAAAGTTGAAAGGTGTAACATATAGGAAGCGATACCTCTTAATGTTCCATTACTACACTTGTTTAAACATTAATCATACTTTCTTCTTAATATTGTCTATACCCTCTTTAAAATCGGGTCTTTCTATTCTTCTTTAATAAAGCATAAGCACTTTGATAAACGTACTTTCAACACACCTCACAGTTGGACGCATTCAGCATATAAAGAACTCAATTGAGCAACATTCCCCAGATCACCAGATCCATGCAGAGGAAGATCAAGACAGAACACACTCCTCTTTGGATGCTACAAATGCTTGACTGAAAGTAGTCAAGGCAGGTCATTATCTTTTGCTTTAAATTTCTATGTTTATATGTTGTATTTTCCTGGGGACCTTCCACTTAGTACCCACACTATACCCCAGATGACTACCTCCCACAACAAAGGAACAGACAGCTTAAATTGTAAAATATACTTATTTTTTTATATTTTAAATATTTTATTTTTCACTCCTTAAATATAAATTTACTCCAAAAGTAATAGCAGTCAGTGCCCTACAATACAGTGAACACAGACACATTGAATGTTCTGCTGAGTTACTTCCACAGCAGATGTGTAAAAATGTGTTTAGAACAATGCATTTAGAACACTTGAAATCTTTCACAGCAATCTTATTTCCTAAGTATTACATCGAGGTAGCGAAAATGTGGCCAATTTGCAGGTGTGACATATCTTAAGTTGAAACAGTAATAGACTTGACTACGCCTCCTAGAGAATTACACCCCAGGAAATGGTTTCTTTAAATTCTTTATTATTCCCTCTCAGGCCTTCAACAGAATGAAATCAAATACATCCATTCATAGAAAATTACACTTATTTATTTAAAGCAAGGCTACCATAAAATATCCAAAACCCTAAAAAGGCTTCTAAGTTAAACCATATGCCGGCACCAGTTAGATACCAGAGGTAATGCATCTTTATAGAGTGGGTGAAGACAAAGGTATTAGCACCAAGAGACGGGGATGCCTAAGGAAGAGGAAACGAATATGCCATTCATGTCAGTACAACCAGTAAACAGAGAGTTAATACATTCAGGTTTCCCTACAATTACCCAAATATTCTTTATTTTAAAGATTTACCTTAATCATTCGCATCTGTTAACTATAATGTGCAAATCACCCCCTACAAACAGTGATGGGCCTAAACGTCAAGGAAGAGTTATAGAAACCCCAAACATATTTAAGTTACTCCAAACACATGCATAATAACAATTGGTATTACTTTACTTAATAGTTTTACCACTACTACAGGTGTGCTTTTAAACTAATTATGATTAACAGACGGATCAAATTTGTAACTTAGCTATGATAGCTAAGCTAGAAATTCTATCTGTCACACACACACACACTCATTAAAGTGTGACTGAAGCATGTTTTTTTTTCAGGGAATGTATATAATAATGCTTCATTTGTGTGTGACACATCATGAATCGATGACAATTGTGCATTAAAAATTTCTACAGCCCCAATTGGTTTTAGTACGATGTCAGCTTGGGCCTCTCCTGTCTGCCATTTCAAGCCTGTTTTGCAGATTTGAATCTGGGCCTCCAGTTGAATTAGGAAGCAAGATTATGAGTCATGTCTTTATTAGGTTACCTAACTACAGGCAAAGAAGAATAATTTTGTACGGAATAGGAAGAGACTATTGGCTTGCATGTGCTGCATGAGAGATGCCTATTCCCCCCCAGATGAGAATGATAAAGGACTTTCACTTTGTTCAAATCTGTGCCATATTAGTATGTACAGTCCACCCATACAATTCTTTGTGCCAGACATGAAAAATAGGCAGTGTGAAAACTTTTTCCCAACGTGACCATCAGTAGAGCAAGCTGGCTACAATCCTGTGGTGCATTTTAAAAAGCTGAAGTACATTTATACGTATTTAATATATGTTATCTGACAACCCTTAATTCATAAAATGTTAAAACCAACTGGGATCCATCTCAACAATTCGAAACAGGTTGCAAAACAGGTTACAAAACATTGTATTAAACAGAATATTTGCCCATTTAAATAATTCAATCCTATAATTTAAATCTTTTGTTTATTATATAGACAAACTACTTTAATTGCACTATGAATCCTATAATTACTGTAATTATGTAATTAGGAGCAATAAGAATAATCAGTTGTTTGCATTAGAGTCATTAAAGAGTGATTAAAACTTTAATTAAAGTCAGTGTAATTAGACTTTTTCCCCTTAAAGTCACGTTCAATATGTATTAAACTCTGAATAAAGTACTTACTACATCTACAATACTATTTGAATTTAATGTTGACCAAATGACTACTGACACTTAAGGTTTTGATTCACTTAATTGCACAGTTTATTTTGACATTTCCCAAAGTGGTGCCTTTATTAGTTCTTGCATGAGGAACAGGTCAAGGTTCTTATCTTCATGGCACCGTCTGTGGGAGGAGTGTACACGCAACGACCTCAAATACATCTCTAAACACATCCATACATCAAAGCTGATCAACAGGCATTACATTAAAACACCCAGGTCTCAGCTTGTATAAATGCACTGTGATTACAGAAGAATATATCATAAGCTAAATAGCATAGGCACTTAAGCTCTCGACTCCATGGTGCAATCCATGTAAATGATAACTTCCACTATGAGTGGCTGGTGCTCAGAATATGTTGTCCATGAATTATTTCACTCATACTGCCCCTGACCGGTTCACCAGGGATAAATTAAAAAGTTTTGCATGTAAGAAAACATTTGTTTTTTCTATAGGTAAGTAAATGTCATAAACATAATTGCAATCTGTAGGTCTTAATAAAAAAATGTTTTTAATTAATTGTGCTTGCAATTAAAAAATAAAAAATAAATTCTGTGAGAAAAATAGAGCCCATAATGTGCTTTGGAGTGAATAAAAAATATTATATAAAAAAATATATTTGATACATATATGTATGCCAGACACAAGTTTTCTAGTGTGTGATAACTAAGCAGGATGTATATGTAAGATGTTAAATCATGAATTTAAATTGGATTAAAAATTAGAGTAATTCAGTGTTCTCCACTTTACATACTTCACAGCATAATTTAAGGTTAAACATGAAAGGTTGTTGGTTGCTATGGAAACCCTGTGTGTCCATATTAAGAATAAATGCATACACATTTAAATCACAGAAACTGGTGAACACACACATACACACACACAAGAAACCTTTCTTAGATAAAATCCCTTGCTGAAAGAACATTTTAAATTTGCAAAAACATAGTTCTTTTTACTTATTTATTATTTTATAAATTTTTCCTAAATTTGGAATTGCGAATAAGCTAACGCGTCTCCACTTGTTGCTACAAATTCTTCCACCATGCTCAGGGAGGGTGAGTAAACATGACTTATCTCATCCAGAGCCCTGTCACTTTCACTCACCCCAGCCTGGATTGTGCAAAATTGGCAGAACACTATCCAGTCACCATCAGCACACTCGAGCATGCTCCACTTGGAAGGCTCATTACTATTTTGACTGTATTTTGTATCTTTCTTGACCAGTAGATTAGCGATGAGCCATTCCTTCTATTCATGCCGACTATTCTCATTGCTGATGAACGCTGCATAATCAATGATTTCAGTCTCATTAGAAGCAGTGTTTATTTTCACATCAGTTAAGGTTTACGTACTGTCAACAGAGTACAGGAAGTGGATAGTGGTATAAATACCACAGTGTAACAGAATATAGTAACATAAAATTCACAATATAAGTTGTTTGAAATAAATTTCGAATTGTACCCTTAGTTAGACTATTAAAAAATATATTTTTGAAAGCAGCAACCTGTTGGTTGTAATAATAATGCTGAGATGCAAAAATAAATAAATAAAAATAAAATGTAATTTTTGAATCCGAAAAAAATTACAAACAATATTGTTTCAAGCAAAAACTTATTTACATTTTATACCGTATCAAAAAAACAAAACAAGATAAAAAAAAAACAAAAAAAAAACACTATAATCAGTTGCATAACTTGCTAGCAGGAAAGAAAACAACAATCACACAAGAATCACACAATCAAAGGGTGCGGCAAACTGGGCAGTAGATGGATAAAATTTTCCCTTAGGAAGTTTCAGGTTTATTTATTACACCAATCAACTTTCCCCCAGGTCAGGAGAAGTTTCCGAGAAGCTTCTATCTCAGCTAAGTGCTGGGAAATATAATGTAGGCATAGTTAACCTCAGAATATGATGTTATAATTGGCGAAAGACTCAGGGTGCATTTGTTAGGCGTATAATCAGTTTTTACATCTATTTACACTGCACCAGCCAGACTGGAGAAACCTTTTTCACTTATACGGCCAGCGTAACCTCCAAATAACCTCAGAGCAGGATCAAAAAGCAAACAGCCTAAAATAGAAAAAGAAAAACCAGAACCTTCATTCTACGAAGTACGCCATTGTTTATTACACACCCACAAATACATACAAACGTCTACCTGTATACATATATAAAGTGTGAAATCGTTAGTTACCCTGGTTACCTGCCTGCCAGGATAAAAAAAATGAATATAGTTAGGTATGTTACGTAATCAGTTTTCATCAAAACCAGCAATTTGACCTGCAAATTGTACTTTGTGTCTGTGAGTCATTTCCATACAAAATATCCCTCATTATTTATAAATGGTATAAAATGTATAAAAGAAGCACTTATCTTAGCATTAAAGTCCTTATTTAGTCGTGTTTTTTTCCCTTCTTTTCCTTGAAAAGTAATTGCCAGGAATCACGTTTATAGTTATCAGTTGTGTAGGAAAACATTACCCTAACAAGTAAAAATCTGATTTATAGGTGGATTAGAAAAGGAAAAACAAAAACCACACAGTAGCAGCAAATGTAATGTTTTTTCTGTCTCTCCCAATGACTGTGCTGATTGCGTATCCTCTTTGTTCTGGCAAGATCAAGATCATGTGCAAGTTCTGATTTTGACCTCAGAAGATTTCTTCAGCAAAGAAAATGAGGTTCTGAATTCAGATAATTAAATAATAAATAGTTACTAAAAATTGGCGCTTGTCTTTCCAAATGCCATTGAACCTTGGGGACGTAACCTTGGAACCTCGTTGGGACTTTATAGGCTTTACTGTGGAAAATGAAACTCACACGTGTGCTGCTAAAATAATCTAAAATAATCTAAGATACTTAGATACTGATTCCCTCTACTACAGCAGACTGATGAGGACTTCCAACACAATTCACAACTATAAACCATTCACACAGACACTCTGAAAAAACAGAAAAAACTAGAACTCAAACCAACTAAACTCAAAAAACACAAATCCGGGCAAACCAAATTCTCAAACAAAACCAAAACCCATATTAGGCTATGGTGGAATACTTCACCCAACAACAACAAGCTTGTGCAGGTTCTTTCTATCACCTGAAAGGTTCTTTAGACTTACTGGCAGTTCGCAACCAATGGGAAGGTGCATACTACCAACTCCTACCAACTCCTAAGCCAACTCCAGAACTGTTCATTCATCATGTGTCCTTTAGCCCTGTGAAATGATGTGTTCCATTCACACCCGCCCCAACCTCAGCCTACCAATTACCACTTTGGCGCACCAAATGTAAATGTTACAATAACCCTTTGAAGCCCATTTTTCTAGATTTCTTAAATGAAAAGCTTTTTTAACCACCCAGATTTAGAATATGTCAAAAATCACAAAAATGTACTCATATTATTACAATTTTACCAACTAAACACATTTAAGAATAAATCCCATATCTATCAAGTTAAAAAATTATAAATCTAAATCAGTCTTATATATGAGGAGTTATGCCTTGAAGCTGACTGCCTGATAAACTAGATACTTAGGGGTTATGTCACCCTAATAAAGAACAAACAAACAGCATTTTAGGCTATGGAACCTCCCAAGAACTAGCCAGCTCTATCTCTTTGTTTCCATGGGAATTGTTTGCTAACCAAGTCTGCAGATAAACAAGAGCTATAAATTAATTGCAATGGTAGATAACAAGAAAATGTGTGTTGGGCTCCAGGATTTACGATGAATCAGAGTGTCCGAGGGCATTCAGTGAAATTGACGTTCCAAGAGCTTTCTGTAAATGTGTGCGTATGAAACTATGGATATAGCATACAAATTTAATTTATAATGTAGGTTTTCACATAATTTTTAATTTGGAAACACACAATCTGAACCTCTGCAAGTCTGAGCAAAGTGGTTGCGAAACTACCACCTCCTGATATGTTTGCATCAACAGTCATTTTCAAGCTTAGGCTATGAGGTAATTATGACTTGCAATTGTAGGAACTGGTAACTACCATATTCCTGAAAAGAAAAAGAAAAAAACACCATTGAAGCAATTCAACAAAGGAGCCCCCCACCAATCTTGTGACATGTACCACAGAATACAAACACAGTGATATAATTTATTTTAATAATAATACAAAATATTGTTAACATATTTTCTGTAAATATATAGTTTTTCTCTTTTCTCAAAAACATACCACAACTTGTTCCCACTGAACTGGCATACATATAAGAGAATATACTATAAGGTTCATATAGGTTTTTCCTTCTATATAAACTTTATTCTTTGTTGTGGATGTTTATGTTTTTCGTAAGGTTCACCTACTTTCATCTCCATCAGCATAGTGAAAATAAAATAGTTCTCAGTTCAACTCCCTCAGAGAAACTCAGAGGAGAAGAAGAGGTTGTGATCAGCTAAAATAGCAAGCAGGGACATTGAAATGCATGAAGAGACAGAAATACTCCATGAGAAATGGCCAAAATATTTAATATTACCTATTACATACCGACCAAAAGTTGCCATTTCAAGTCTCACCCCAGCTGTATGCTTGAGCAAGGTACTTAACCTGATTTGCATGATTTGATATCCAGCTCTGGAAATGTATTAATTTTGAAATTGTAAGTCGCTTTGGATAAATTTAAAAATTAATTAAATTAATTATATAGATGGGTGAACAAGGAAAAACCAACATGAAGTGTCTCAGTCTGGTGTTGGGCCACCACAAGCTGCTGGAACTGCTTTAATGCACCTTGGCATAGATTCTACGAGTCTCTAGAACACAACTAGAGGGATGGAACACTATTCTTCCAAAAGATATTCCCTAATTTGGTGTTTTGATGATGGTGGTGGAGAGCGTTGTCTAAACTCTGCCATTGGTGTTTAATTGGGTTGACCCCTCGTGCCCTGTGGATGGGGGCATTATCATCCTGGAAGAGATCACTCACATCAGGATATAAATGTTTCACCATGGGATAAAGGTGATCACTCAAAGAAAAAATTTGAAAGGATTTGTAGTGATATATATATACACACATTTTTAAAATAGGGCCTGATCAAATCAAAGCTTGCGGTAATGAAATTATCAACGGTGTACAAAGTACAAATTAACAACATACACACTGACTCACTTTCCAGAAAAATACTACTACCAATAATAATCACAATAACCATTTAAACATGACACTGATAGTATTGCTGAAAATCATTTGCTTACGTTCTGTGAGGCCCTGCTTGTTCATTCTTAGTGTGTGTGTGTGTGTGTGTGTGTGTGTCACCTTCTCCTGTCTGTTTGATATTGTTACAGTCCTACAGAGCAATTCCGGGACTGTTTACCATAACCAAGCCGTGCGCCACCTGTACCCTGTGTGACAACCACGGGGCGTACTTGCTGCACCGCACGCAAAAGAGAGAGAAGAGGAATGCACACTGGAAATGATCGAGACCACTCGTAATTCGAGTCCGCTTCTTTATTCGGCACCCTCGTGCCGTAAAACGCAACAAAAAGTCTTCCCGATTTGGGGTATAAAGCCGTGGAAAAAATACTAAATTAAGTCCTCCCGGATCGGGGCAAAAATTGCTTTTTGTGAACAACGGAACTTCCTCCCAGATCGGTGCATGAAATCGTGGCAATTAGTCACAGGAGTCTCGTCCTCCTCGTTCGGGTTCTCGGGACTCACCTCCCCCCGTTTCCTGGCCGGAGCTGTAAAGACAGAGCACACTTCTCCCGATCGGCATTCGCTACTTTCGGTTTGGGCTCACCTGTAGCTTCCCTGGTGCCGACCTCTTCTCCTTGTCAGCTTTTGTTCTTTCCCTCCCCAATCAGCCCATGCGTTTCAGCTGTGCCGGTGATTGCTGGGGAGGGAACGTACCGCCCCTCAAGAACCTGCCCCCGATCTTGAGGGGGGAGCGGCTTCTGCCGCATCTGCCATCCGTAAGTCCCGGGGTTGCCACACAACCCCTCCCTCAGATGCAGGCCGGGTTCCCCCTGGACTGGCCACAGGCAGGAGTCGCGTCTTGACAGGGCGGTGGCGGTGTTCGCAGTGGCCTTGCCCGGGTGGTGCTCCACCTGGAAGTCGCCCAGCGACTTGATGTCCCCGTCCCAGGGATCGCTCTTGGTCTGCAATTGGGCTTGGTAGGCGGGCCACGGTCTCTCCCACTGGGCCGTACTCAGGACTCTTCTCCATTTTCATGTGCTGCTCTCCATACGGCAGCTCATGGCCCTTGGGGCTCGGGTCCCTGGGGTCAGCATCCTGCTCTGACTTGGCTTCTCGCCTCGGGGTCCCACCGCTGTGGCTGGTTGGCTGCTCGCTGGCCTTGCTGGCGTCCCCTTGCGATGGGGAGGGGGCACTCTCTTTGTCCGAGCTGTTCTCCGCACCTTCACTGTCCTCTGGGTTCTTGTCTTCATTGGAGCCCTCGTTATCGTCATCAGCAACTGAAGCAGTGTGGGCCAGACTTCCGCTCTGGGACACATCCTGTTCTGTCTTTGAACGGCGGGAGTCCCGTTTGCGCTGCCTCTTGTAGTTGAAGTAGAAGTTCTTGCACCGTGCCTCCCGTCCACGCTTAGACTTCTCAGGTTCACGCACACTCTTGCCAACATCATCTTTGGAGTTGACTAGGTCTTCCATTTCTGTATGCAGTGCCTTGTTGGCTCTCTCTAGCTCCTCACAGGAACTCTGAGCTCCCTCCAAGGCCCGAGCCAGGGACAGCCCCTTTGTCTCTTCCTCCCGGGCCTCAGCCTCTGCCCGGTCACGCTCATCGGCATACCTGTTGGAGATGCTCTTCTCGTCGGCAAGCACCTGGTAAAATTTCTCCTGCTTCTTCACCCATTTGGATACCAACTGCCTCTGGTTATCCCGGTCTACCCGCAGGTCCTCCAGCGCTTGCTGCAGGCAGTTCTTAGGCGTTTCCAACTTGTCATACGCAGAGGCTTTCTCGTCAAACTATGCATTAGCTGCTTCCCAGTCTCTCTGGAGGAGCTTCTTGCTTTCCTCCAGCAGCTCAACCCTGCCGATAAATTCATCCAGCTTCTGCTTGGATTCTGACAGCTGCACC
>JAOYSI010071475.1:0-22097 GCA_025775065.1 Hiodon alosoides
CCCCCCCCCCCCCCCCCCCCCCCCCCCCCCCCCCCCCCCCCCCCCCCCCCCCCCCCCCCCCCCCCCTACACGACAGGATAGAGGGAATGGAGAAACAGCACTGGAAGAACTTAGCAGGTTTAGCTAAGTTGCAGTTGTGAAGAATGTATGAGAGGTATGAAGAAGCAAGATCATGCAATGACCCAAAGGTGAGAAGAAGAATTACGAACTTGATAGTGGGCAACCACTAGAGGTCTTTAAGGATAGGGTAGGGGTTATATGGTTACAAGATCTGGTGAACAAGGTGAGGCTTCTCTAAACAATGGCATTGCACCTGCCTGGTCGCCTAAACACAAAGGCATGAATAGGTTTCCTTGCATCTGTGATGGACATTAAGGCCTGATACCTACAGTGCTCCTGAGGTGGATGCAGGAGACCTTAATGTGAGAATTAATAGTAGAGTGGGGTCAAAAAGTGTGCCACACTGAACCCAAACACCCTTGACATTAATGGAAAGATACACTTCGGTCTGGCAGCCAAACCAGCTATGCCCGGCCTCTTTCATGCATCAAACACAACACAGTACGTACGTGAACAAAATCCTCTTCAATTCCCAGTATTTTATCCTTTATTTTTTTAACATCAACAATGGTGACGCAACACCACATACAATACATGCTCGGACTGATCGCCCTTCCAGACAATTCTCAAGGCCACCCGATAGACGCAATGGAACGACACAACTGAGCTACAGAGGCAGTTTACTGTTGTTCCTCACATAAAAAACCTTTGACGTGATTTGGTTTTATGTCTACAATTATGTCGACATCACACCTGTCGTTTTGGAAATCGCGCACATTCTCAGAACCACCTTCATTGCGGTGTTCTGGTACAAAAAAAGGAGACTAAGGACCTTCACGTACATTTACCGGAACATCAAAAAGGAACCACCGCGTTTCCGCGATTACTTTCTGGCTCAGCTCGTGGAGACAAACATCACAAACGAACCAGAATTTATGAACATGTTGACACCAGCTGTTAAGAAGTGTGCATGGCATCTGGTAATAAGACTCAATGGAACTCGAGTGCTCCTAAACTCAATTGTTCCGATGTGGCTGCATCCCTGTGCGGTGTGAGCTGGGGGCGGTGTGTTTGTCTGAAGAGGAGCAACAGAGATTTAATTAGAATAGCTCTCCTCTCAGCCAGCAGACCTTCCATGGGCAGCCAGGGGGGGTTACTGTAAAAGGGGCAGAGAGGGTAGAAGATGGGCAAAGAAAAGAGATATGGCCACCAAACTGAGAAGGATCTCAGTTTAGAAACAGCTGCAGAACGTGTAAATAACAGTATCAGGCTTCAGATGCAAGTTCCCCTAATCCTCCCCACCCCACCCCACCCCACCCCACCCCATCCCATCCCATAAAGGGAAACTGGCCTGTGAGCAGTACACAGTGACTTTCTGCAATTTTACTTTTACCTAGAAAAAAAAACTTTATTTGGCTTTGATTTGGAATTGTATTGCTTTTGATCGTAGTGTCCCGAGGTTAGACTAAATAGCTCATTGTTTGTAAGAAATAAAAAAATAAAAAATTCTCTGGGAAATGAAATGCATCTAATCCCGTTGCAGTTGTCATTAATGCACACATTTTTAAAATTAATATTGTGTCAGATGCTTGTCCTGATTCTAATGACTGACTGCTATAAGGATGTTCCCTATGTATTACCAATTTTCTTCCAAGTATTCTTTATATCTACTTAAAACGTCAAACACAGCACAAGAACAAAAATGCATAGAGTTATATGTATAACAGTGAAATATGTTTACATACTGCAAAGATACTTGGAACAGGGGTTTCCCCTCCGGCTTTGGTATGTGGAAAAGTCAACAGAAAAGATCCTGGGACCCCTCTCCTGAGCACACGTGTGGGTTAGCACGTATGAATGTTTGATAGCTGTACAGCTTGAGCCTAAGAATAGAGGTCTTTTCTGAGAAGATGAGATGTGGAAGTGAGAGATCTAAAATTACGTGTCCAGAGGTACTGGCCTCCAGATGGTGCCTCGCTGAAAATGTAGAGTGTGAGTGAACTAAACTTGACTTAACTTTTAAATGCCACAAACTGGGTAAATCAGAGGCAATTTTTATTCAGATCATGCACCGTGATAACACTCTCCATTGGGCTCTGGATAAAATATTTGATGAAACGGCGGCACAAAAGAAATGCAGCTGTGTTAAAGTGACTGTTACAATATGACTTTAGTATTTGAGAAATGATAAACCTTTCATCCATGCACGACGGATTCCCTTCCACCCTGATGTTCCAGTGTTACCACATGCCACCCTTTTAGGGCGGATGAAGCTGCATATTTACTCTAATGGGCTTTTGTTGCCTCTATTGGCTGTCCAGGCTCCCAGATCAGTTCAACTACAAGCAAGAGGGTAGAAATATGTAACGTTCGACTAGAAGGGATATATTTAACTATCTGATCGTTGTTGTGGTACTCCTAAAACATACACAGCCAGTCTGAGGACAGAAGGGGATGAGACTCTTTTCTGCCGGGGAAATTCTTAGATACTAAGGCTCAATTTCGACCATCTGTTGCAAATAAATGGAGATTTTGAGTAACTTGTCGAATCACATGACTCCACAGGTCATGAACGGGTCTAAGCCTTTGTAAAGTACTGTAAATTGTACCCTGTGAGTGTATTTCCTGTTTTCTCTCTCTTCTTCCTTCAGCGCTATGGCAGGATGCAAGCGTTATCGTTTCGTTTTGTATGAGGAAAAGAAAACAAATCAAAAGGAGTGTGAAAAATGACACAAAACCAGTAATACTAATTTTATCCACAAAACTGCAATTGACGTTTGAGCTCGACGTTTTGCCTTGATTCTCCTTGAGTCTATGAGAGATGACAAAGAGATACAAGACAGGAACAGATTTTCGCTGTGTTAAAAATACATTTATTTCTATGTGTGTTTCCATTTTTCCTTTAAATTCCAAGATAAATTATATGCGCCAGTTTTATGAGAATGTGAGGCATTAAACACAGGCATTTTTTCCCCATTATATAACACTGGGTGGCATGCAAGTCTATCACATGAGCTGCCACTGAGCGGAGTAGCCCTGTGGAGTACAGTCTTTGTATGGGCACATGCCCGGTCGGGTTATGAAACTGTCAGGTTTCCAGCGCCCTGCTTTGGAAGGCCATAACAGCCCCCAGATACTACGTCCCGTCGATCATGTCCCCAAGCCATTCGCTGTTCAGTACCACGTGGAAAAAATCTTAACGCTGAATTGTTTCCAGCAGAAATTGACCCCTGCACTCATAGAAAGGCAACAGGTGTTTTTTAAAGTTTATTTTAGAATGCATCTCTCATCGGTTTATTTCAGTCATCTGTTTGGTGATCGACCTATGCCCCATTTTCTATTTTCAAAATGGATGCCTTCATACATATTTATTTATTTTCACCCAACCTCTTTATCCCTGTTCTTGCACCTTATTTCTTTATCAGTATAGATTTCATGTTTTCTGATCCACTCAGGTTCTCCTCTACACCAAAGAGTGTATAAGGTGAGATGTTTAATCACATTCCTTAGAAGTTCCTTTAGGTTCAGGTAACTGGAAAGACTCATCCGGAAGCTTATCGATCTGAGATGTCACGTCTTCCTTAGGCAGTAGAAAGATACAATATTTTGTAACGGGAACGTTTGCTGAAACGGGATCCCTGAGACGGCCAACTTGGGGGATGAAAAATGAGCCAGTATCACTACTTTGCCAGAGCAGCCAGAGTGTGCTTAGCACCCTAATCGACATCTTAACCATCAGTCTGTCTTTTCGAAGGCTGGCTTCACAGTAAACAAAGCTGGCTTTCCCTCCACCCAGAAAATGTTGAAAAGCTGGTTTTACGGCTCCACAGTTTGAAAAGACTGGTTAGAAGTTAGAGCAGGCATATTTTAGGCTTGTTTTTGAAATTTGCAAGATAATTCAAATGTTAAGTTTTACAAGCAATAGAGTTGACAATTCAATTTTTTTTTTTTTGTTTCTGCACAGGTTACATACTGAAATAGGTTATTCAGATAATGGTGGTAATTTATTGATAACTGTGTTCCATTTAGTCTTTTTTATTGCAAGTTATTGTGCTGAATTTTTTAACAAATTTTTAAACAGCACGCCATACGAAATTCTTAACAACACATTAATACTGTGAAAAAATAAAAACACAACTGTCTCAAACCCGCTGCTATTCTTAATTCCATATGCAATTCATTTTGCAAGCTTTTTCACTTGCAAGTGCTCAGTCACTCTGCTGGAATCCGGTAATGAGCTTTCAACTTATAAGAAAAACAGAATGGCCTTTTATTTATGAGCTGTCTTAAACTGACTTTAGGCATAGAAATATTTATGTTTTTGATATTTATATATATATATATATTAGTTACCATGGTAGAATTCACGAATGTACCAGAAAATTCACTAAAATTAATCAAAACTTCACTAAATCAAGACTTTAGTTACACTTGTAATGTTAATGCCTTTAACATGGGACACCCAGGTTCAAATTTGCCACGATCATGTACAAAAGCCCTCTCCCCCGTTTACTAAAGGGCCATTCCATATGTTGAAGGACTCCCTCTTCCCATTTTTATTTAGCAAAGTTGAGCTATAAGTAAAGATGTAAATGTTTGTGATATCAAGGTACTGGGTGATATGCCAGTCTCCCGGGGAATTGGTAGCTGGCAAAGATCAGAGAAAACCAATTAAGATGAAGTATCACCAACAGGCGGACTGCTATCGTTTGAGATAATGCTGTTAGCTCCACACTATAAAGGAAGAACTTTGAAAAAAGTATCTGCACGTGTGTTTCTGAAAACTGAAATTCATGACTGCAGAGTTAGAGAAAACAAGAGTTTTCAAGAGTGATGTCATCACCAAGAGTACATGACAGTAGTGTCAGGTGGGCTTGGTTCCAGGTTGGTTCCAATTGTGAAGGGGGTCTGAGATCAAGCTGACTTAGACATGAGAGAACACAAATAGCCTATTCTTAACCAGCACAGGACCTACATGGCTACATATCCGCCCTGAACAGGAAGAAGCACTAGGAGTCAGAAAGGTCAGAGCTTTCTGCGAGGAGACAGTCAAAGTACAGAGAATATAGAGATTGGCCATTTAGAAGATAAACACAGACACTTATAGAGGTACTCCGGCACTCTGTTGGGAAAGCAGATTTGCTGCTTGTCACGTATTTACCAGTGCATTTACAACACAGTTTAAACAGTTCCTTAAACATATTTACAAAATAAATATTGTGCACATGAACCTGCATGTCCATTCTTCTTACCCTGCTTCCTCAGAAGAGAACTTACAGAGCCTGAAAGAACAATAAAATGACAAAACAAGATGGAACTCACATTCACCTTTCAGTGATTTCTCACATGAGCTTTATAGGTCTGATCCAAAGCAACTCAGCAGTTCATTGCTGCAAAAACCAGGGTGAAGTAGAATTAAAGGTGTCTTTAGTGTGGTTAATGAGATCTGCAAAACCTGGCATGTGATTTGGAAACCCAAATCTTTACAGTGATCCTGCATTGAACTCATTGCAAAAGTAATTCCACTTCATTCCACTTCTTAGTCACAATGATTTAAGAGTGCACAGAGATATAATTACTTATATAACTGCATATATAATTAATACATCTATAATTACAGGAGAGAAAAGATCTAATTTGTCACAACGCTACACGTTCGATATTTATAATTAGTTCCCCGACTTCCAACTAATTGACTTTCAGACACAGAGCAGAATTCCAGAAAAAGAGGCCCTTTGCCTTGCTGTGTAGATGAGATCACTTCCCATTGCTTCTTTGTCCAAGATTACTGTTGATTTAAAGAGACTGAAAATATAATTATTTGAATTAATCTAATATTGTGCCTGTTGACTATGCATTTTAGTGCAGAAACTTCACTGCACTGTGATGTGAGATACCAGGGTTCGAGTCTCACCGTGGCCAGAACCCCCACACCATGGGACATTACAATAAACTCAATGTGTGAAATTTCAATGTGGAAAGTAAACTAATTTGAATTATTGGACATAAAATTAAATCTAAATATTTTCAACGTCAACGAGACCACATTCAACATCCAGAGATCAACATCTCTCAGATCAGATTTAAGCTTCTTCAGAGGCACACCCGCTAATGACACAAAATCTATTAGTCACATTTGACATATTTAATGATTTGCTAACTATCACATTATAATACACACTATATGCTATTTTTTGGCAATGGAGTTTCCTCAGTTGCTCACAGTGGTTTTTAGGACTAATTGAACTCGTTGAACTATGACAGCCAACTAATTAGCTGTCCAACTTAAAATCGATATTTAATTCTACCCCGGGTGGATTCTAAATGTGCTCTGTGGCAAAGTCAGCTAATAATATTTAGATCCTTAATCCAAACTGCGATCGCCAGGTCATATGGGTATGCCCCACAACATGTTTTTTTTTAAACGAAAAGACTAAATAAAAAGTAAACGGAATTAGAAAGTGTTTGTGTGTATATATATATATATATACAGACACACACACACAAAAGCTTTTCTGAAACAAAGCTGTTTAATTATTTGAAACTTCTAGCTGACACAGGCTGACAATAAAACAGGTCCAATGCTAGGTCTGTAGTATTCCTATTGTTCTTGTCTTTCAGTGATATAGTCCTGATTTAGCTTACAGGTATTGTCTATATGCACATGCATTGGTTGGCAAAATGGGGTAGCCTTTTTCTGTTCCAGTCTACAATAATGAATTCTGTGTGAAAGAGGTTTTCCACTAACTGTAAAGCGTGAGACCCTGATTTAAGAGAAATACTGTTTGTTACAAGTTTCAGTAAGGTCTTGTATTTCGTGTTGTTTATTGTCACAAAAACGACTACAGGGGTATGGCAATGGGACACAAACCGCTGACAGATCCATTAAGCTTTTGTTAATAAGACGGCTGAGTGTGAATACTGGATAACGTTAGACAATGTTCCATACATAACCAAGAATTAAAAAATCGTCCTCAAAGCTTGGAAATATTTCAAAACAGGCCAATGACATGGCTTTAAGTTCAAGTTCAATGTCATTTGTCAATGTTTAATATGCCAGTTGTCCATTTGTCAGCTAACCAAACCACCCATATTGGAAGCAATTTTACAATTACCAAGGGTAATTAAACCTCTTCACTGCCATCACTTTATCACACCATCTCACCAAGAGCTTCCAACAATTTTACTCTCATTCATGGTTGGGTATCTGTAACTTAAGACCATATCTGCTTTGTACTGTCCAGCAAGGTTAAGAGCAAGTTCGGCACTGGGTGAGAAATAAATAGGTATAAATTATAGCAGTAACCCCCGGTCTCCCACAGGAACAAACCCTCTCGAAAAGATAAGCTCACCATTGCCGCTTACCATACTGCTAGATGAAGAATTAACTTACCGCTGTGTCATTACAAACACCGCCCAAATTAGCTCAATTTGAGAACTTCACATTGGCCTGAGGGAATTCATTACCCCTCATAAATGGCCATAGCCTTTTTCTCTTTTACAGTTTTCCTTATGGAATCTCAAAACCACATTCCCACCCCTTAATATCCATGAAAAGTAAAAACAGGGACCTACTGTGGCTTAGTAATTCTACAGTGATTAAAATCCCTAACAAACTGTAAAATAAATGACCATATTCCATGTATGAAAATTACTTTCTTGGTGGCACATTTCAATGTTAAATATGGGTATTGCCTCATTGGTGTTCTACAAGAGAGTTTCCCATGGTTGTTTAAACAATGTAGCTTACTTGTTTGTTCTTTGTTCAGCATCACAGAAGTGCAGATCTAGTTAACCATTTGCAAACAATTGAAAAAATAAATGAAGAGATGAGAATTTTTCAAAATTTTATTTTGTCTATAGAAAACAAACCCATAGGGCTTCATATAAATAACACTTGGTTATATTTTGTACAAAATAAAAAAAGGCATACCTCAATAAATTTAACCAAGCTTTGAGAGACAAACAAAACAAGGAGATATGTTAACATCTGCCGCAATGTCCAAACTGAAATACGGTGTGGGAAAAGGCCAGGGAACAAACAATACCGAAACATAGAAGTACACATTTTGGATTCCTAAGTCATGCACCAAAGCGCCCTAAATGATTAGCACTTGCAGTGTCAGATATTTCAGGTGACATTACTGCCCGTTTGGTTCAAAAGCCTGGCCTTTAAATAAACACAGCATTTTTCTAGTTTATAGTGACCTAAATGGGTTTTTTTGGGGGCTAAATCTGACACATACTCCAGCACGCTGTCATTTTTCAAAATGATTGATCGCATTCAGACGACTACAAGTACAGAAACATTTGTACCGACTGTTCCTGTAGGCATTAACAGAGCTATATGCATGCATACATAGAAACGGGCCTCACCCTAAAAAAACGACACATTGGGAAATATTGTGGCGCATGGCCTGTGCATCTTCCTGAAATAAACTGTGGCCCTTTTCTTGTACAAAATTCTAAAGCTTTCTGAATTCCTATGGAATGACTAATACTTTAAAACGGACAGACAGGACCAAGACAACAGCCAACTAATCAGGGGGGAAACCAAACTTAAGCCTTGAGGCTCTTAGGAAGGGCCCACAGAAGTCTTCCTTCAAAGAGCTACCGGTGTCTATGTTAAAGATTTTTTTCTACAAACAAAACTGAGTAGGTATTTCAAAGAGCAGCTTGGTTAAAACAAAACAAAATAATAATAAAAAAAACAGGACCCCACAATAACTAGAACTCCCTCGGGAGCAGAATCTTTTAAGAGCACCAGTTTTTTTTTGATAAACGCTCACTTCCATTTGATGCAAAATGGAAGATTGCTAACCGTGTTGGACTTGGACTGTGCTTCCAGTTCTGACATTCCAACCTCCACTGCCTCTTCTTAAAGCATTCGGGTGCCAGCACTCACACAAGGACCACACCCTACTCCACCCCAGGGGTCACCCCTGTGGTCTCTATTTGGCAGCCAAACCCCATGTTTTGCTCAACAACTACTGATATGAGCCCAGACACAATAAGTCAAAACCAAAGTCCTGGAAAACGCCATCTGTTCAGCAGACTTGCAGCATAGGAGCACTGCCATTGTAGTCCTTGTCAATCTGAGAGGGGAGTGAAGAGACAAGATTTTTGGTTAACTACCTTGCATGACACAGTCATCAAAAAGCCCTAGCTGAGAGGAGCTCTCCACAGAGAGGAGATCTCCAAGCAGACTCCGATCACTGCTAAAATGTACAAGGCATAAGTTACTATTCATGTCTGACTAGCTGTACAAGCATCCCAAACCATTTTTCTGCTATTTTGGATACCTTCAAGGAGCATACGGCCTGGTTCGTACAAGAAATTAGCATTTACCTCGGAGTAAGCCGGTGGAGGTGGAAACTGGAACTCTGGATGGTGCATGAAAATGGGGCTGTTGCTGCCATCATAGTCATCCAGCAGGGGGGTGTCCAGCCGGCAGTCATGGGCAATGTCACTGTAGCTGGGTGGGGCAGAGGGCATGCCAAGGGATACCCAGCTGTTGGAGGCTGTGCTGCTCTCTTGACTGCTAACGCTGCTAGTGCGGCTGCCAAAGCCGTTGTATGGGATGGTCCCGATGACCAGCGGCAGCTCCAAGATCAGCTTGTCACTGCCAGGGATGTGGACGTAAATCTGAGGAAAACAAAACCAGCAGGAACGTCAAAGACAACACTCTCGTCCGAGTAATTACAACGGTACGCGACTGTCCGCTAGCAATGTCAACTACTGCAATTGCCTTAGTGCGACTATGAGGAAGGGGCTCTTTGTGCACTCACCCCAAGTGCATATTCCACTCGGATGATGTTGCAGCCTAGGATGGAGGGATTGATTTTTGGCACACGGATGGTCTTGCCTTGCCAGACGTCGCACATGCCTGAGATGATGTGGTTTCCCCGCACAGGGGAGAATTTCTGACAGAAGACCTTGGTGCGGCCATTGGCCTGGTAGATATGTTTGGCGATGATGGCTGCCTTGGGCACCACAATGCGGGAGCAGGTGTTCTCAAATTTGGCATTAATACAAATGTCCTCGCCCTCGCAGAAACCCTTGCGGTCAATCTTGGCATTCAAAGACACCTGGCCATCAGGAATGAACATGCAGGTCACCTTCTTCTCCTTCATCCCACCTGTGGGAGACTGACACAAGAAGATATGGTCAAATCCATGGCATAGTGCACAAGCATGACATGGTGGAACTACTTCTAACTCAATATGTATTGACTGAACTATCAACATACACTAACCATGTGCACTTGTACTCTCTGGAAAATTACTAGAATGAGGTACAGACGTGTTTTATTCGTCTTTATTATTTATTAATAAATTTTAATCTCACAAAAACAACCCTAGTGAACAAGTGAATTCAGAGAAAGCAGTCCAATAAGTTTAGAAATGTCTCACCAAAAGGTCTGGGGTATTTACATCCAGGGGCTCTTCAACCTCGAACGATTTTTTGCACTCCAGGGCAGGCTGGGAGGGCCTTTCCATTACAGCCTTCACAAAGTATTGGACATAGCCAAATTTCCCTTTGTAGGAAGACACGAGTTGCCTGTAGGAACAAGAAAGAAAAAGCCCAAGTGGTCAGATAGTTCCACAACCCTCAACACAAGCAGAAGAGTATCAAGGAGTGCTATACATCCACCAAATCAAACCTACCCGTGCTGGGGAAGCTCATATCCGAAAATGTACTCGTATCTGCATCCAGGCCTGAGAGTGACCGACCCATCTGTATCTGAGAATGAAGAGGGAGAGAAGTTCATTTATTTTTCCCCACCCATTTTTGTGTGCCCTGCTTCAAAATACAAAAACGGGGTAGTCTTCTCTTAGTTACGTTTCTGGGACACTAGGCAAAAGGTGCCCTTCCATCCTGCCAAGTACAATGTGCTCCGCACGTTTTGAACAGCTCCACACATGGACACGTCAGTAATAGTATCCGCTATGGCACTTCTAACAGCACTCTGAGCCAAAACATGCCCTGTCCCCTTGCCCATTCTTCCCCCGATAACGACTCGTGTGCCATCTCTGTACAGAAGACTCCATTAGAAGGCACCAGGTTCGTAGCCTAGACACACATCTATCAGATATCGTTGATCAAATTTATGTTTTTATTGCGAAGGAATTGCGCGTCCGGGTCCACATTTTCCCCCCCTAGTTGTTTTCTCATGTTATTTACTATATGTTTTCTATTAGACAGCCAACTCTTAGATGGTAAACATATTGGATTAAATAACGTCATATTTCATAGCCGTCCCTTTCTTTAGCCTTACCCGTAGGATGGTTGTCCAAATGAACGATTTCTTCATACTTCAGGTACTCTACCTCTTCACGGCAACGTTGTTTTCCTTTTGCATACTCCACTCTGGCGCATCCAACTCCAAACACTTTCATAGCTGAAACTTTAGTCATCTCGGACACTTCCACCACGATTCTTCCAGCTACTTTGTCCCCGCCGATATAGTAAGCCTTGCTTGGATCACTGAACATTACCTCGAAGGTCTTCACTTTCTTTGGCATAACAACCATTTTTAGATTTTTTGGAAAGCGATACAAACAGCAAAAAAACGAAAACAATCAAATATAAAGCAACGTAAAGCAATCTACTTTTGCAATTAATTGTTAAGCATTTGAATAGATTTATATGAATCGCTTAATTGTTTTCAGCTTGAGGTATCTGTCCTTCCACTTTCGTAACTAAAGAAGGTGTAAACACTGGACTGCACTTTCTGTTTTATATGGCTTGTCTCATCCAGCGAGTCACAGCGCTTGTTGATCTGTTTCATGTGTCCATGTGGAAGCCGAATGCACAGAGCGGCTCGCTGCATGCACAACCCTACCATTGGTCAAAATGTGTTGTTTGTGTTACTACCAACCAATTGGTAGTCGAGCGCGGCGCGTGGACACCTCATGGCTAAAACCTATCTCAGTTTGCGCCGTTACAATCAAATGAGGGAGGAGGTGGAAGAAAGAAAGGCTGACTCTCTATCGTCCAATCACCGAGCGACATTCCTCACGAAACTTACTGCACGGAGTGTCTTCCAAGAAAGATTGTGCAGGGTTTGGATAAATATACCGGAATTAGGATAACTTTGAAACAGTTTGAAGATACCCGGACCTCATATACAAGCTAATATCTCATTTGACTTAGGACAGCGTGGAAATCTCAGTTCTCATTTCCCATGTCCACACAGCTAAAGCAAGAGACAAAACGTGAAAATGTTTTAATTAAGACCATGCATTTAAACAATTTAAATGAATTAACAATTGTTTTAAATAAAAATGTATTTATTGCAAATGCCACAACAGAATGTCCTGAGTAGAAGAAAAAAAATCAGGATTCAGGAGTCTTTCTTGAAACCTATCAAAACTAAATCTAACATTCTCGGATATTAGTACTCTTAAGCGCATACTTTTGAAAAATTAAAAAAAAACAACTTTCTAAATAGTGCTTACGTTATTCAAGTTACACAGGACAGTAGGCTCCTAACAAAGTATTTTGATTTCCAGAAAATTTTTAAATGATGTTTTATTAGATTTTCGCAAATACGGTTAAATGAAGTGGAGCAAGGTACCCCCCAATTCTATATATTTAAGAGCGAATTATAAAATCGAAAATAAATATATTATTTCAGTACTATAGGAAATCATCCCGAAACGCTTATAAAATGACGTCATTGCCAAAAGGGTAAGGAGCATTGGTTCGAGAAAGCTGATAGTCACAAAAACTTAACTGCTGACGAGGTTCCTTTTTTCTTTTGTAAGGAACTCGTGAAGTTGTTTCAGCACACACATATATTTATATAAAGTGTCAGCAAAGGGGGAAATATTTAAGATATAGGAGCGGGCCAACTAATACTGATTCTCCGTTACAAATCACTATTATGTTAATCCCACTGTGATCAGGTTTTCTTTCAGAAAAAATACACTTTTGAGCCAGTCTTTCCACTGAAAGTAAGTTCTTGTTTATTTTACACATCACACAGTACAATTCACTGACTGATTTAATTTCAAGTAATTATGTTTACTGCAATCATTTCTAGTGTCAGCAGTAATGTTGCAGATACACACTTTCCAATGCCGTGTACCCATATATTGCTGAGATGTGTATGCTTTTGCAGAAAGTAACTAAAATATAGAAATATAAAATAAACACATATTACATATGTTTATATAACAGTCCTACCTCTCTTGGCTTTTGTCAGTAGGACCCATGTAAACATGACTAGAAAGTAAGTTCTGTGTGTGTGTGTGTGTGTGTGTGTGTTTGTGTTTGTGCAGAGGTATTTCCTTTACTACACTGCCATCGAGTGGTGACATGAACCTCTTCTCCCCTACATCCAAATGCCCCCAGTGACCGAAGTGTGACACTGCATATATAGCATGGCATAAAATTAACAATTGTGTTCATCTGAAATACTAGAAAAATAACATACACAGGGACTTTTTTGCAGATACATGTCTCATATTTATCAAATATGTTATATTAGATTTGTATGTATAAACACATCTCTACAAAACAGTTTTACAATAGGTGTTAAACTTAACAACCATTAAATCTGATAAAATAATAAAATAATATTGTTCTGAATTTAAATGTAATTTCCGACTATCCAGAAACAAACTGTTCACCTGAGTACATTCCATACGTATTGTCTCACTAAGAAAGCACTGGTAAGGTTGGGCTTGTCCAATTGAAGTGCCTTCATAACGTTTAAAAACAGCAATCACTTAAACAAAGAGAAAAAAAAAAATAATAATAATAATTTAAAATCTTGTAACATGATCTGGTCCGCAGATCATTAAAAACACATTTCTTGTTACTTAGCACACAAACACACACATGTGAATACGATAAATTGAATAACAGCTCAGGTTAAACACGGTTCCTCAAGCTGTAGATTCAAACAAATAGCCCAATCGTATGCAATAAATAAAATGTCCACCAAATGACAAAACTATAATCTAAACATAGGGTTTACATATTCTTTGACTGACGTATTTACATCTTTCAAAACAATTACTGCCACCTACATTTTTACCTGTGCTATCTTACTACTGCAGCCAAACCTGAAGTGGAGTCTTTGATCTATATAAATATTCTGTGGCATAGAAAACAAGTGTTTTTTTTAAAACGAGCAACTAGATTCAGCCCACTTAACACTGGAATATTTTCATCGCTGATTGGAGGAGTAAGGGTTCCAGTCTATCTGTCCTTGCTATAAAAAATCACCTGCGTATAATGTGTACTTGCCAACTTTATACGTGTTCTCTGTTCAAGAAATCTCAGCTATTCAAACAAGAAAACACAACCAATCAAAAGGCCACTTGTGGTCACAAGGCTTCAAACTCTGCCAGTAGGTCACTTTGCATCAAAAGATAAGTTTGGTACCGTAACACAAACAGCGGCTGATCGGCAGTAAACAAACCATGACTGATCCTGTTAATATACAAAAACTTGGAAAAGGGGACCCATTCCTGTAAGTAGTGTGTGATTACACACTTTGTTCGGACAGTACAATCCCCAGGCAAAAAACAGCCAGGCCAAGAGTGATGACAAAGCACGGCGGGTGCTCAGCTGTCCTCGCGGGCAGCAAGTGAACCTTGTCTGGGTCGGTAATCGTGCTGCGTGCGTCCTCCAAGGCAGCCACAGCAGCTGCGCTGGAGTTGATGTCTCCAGTGACCTGGAGGTCAAAGACGCACGCCTGGAAGTAGATGTCCTGGGTGGGGAAGAGGGCAGAGCAGTGGGCGTGGTCTGCTTTGGATGGCGGGGCTCTGGGGTTGGCCAGCCGCTGGTAGGTGGGGCAGCCCCATAAGCACAGCTGTAGGTCCTGCTCAGGGCTAAAGGATTCCACAATGGCCCGAGGGGCACGCACAGACAAGCCCAGCGTGCGTCCGCTCTGCCGCACTACCAAGGTGGTCCCAATGTGGGCGGCCCAGATCTCGGCGTGCCGGCCAGGAGCCTGAGATTGCACTCGCAGGCTGTGGTGACCCCGACGCTCACCGTCAGTCACAGAACCATCCATGAAGGCTGGGGGCACGTTGTCCAACTCGGCCTGGTATATCTGGTGCTCTATGCACTCGCGCCAGTTCTTGAAGATGATGGTAATCTGTGGGACACAGCGACTGAAGGCTCAGCACCAGCACCATACACACAAACACTATGAAACCCCACTTTAATCGTTACGATGCTGTATTCAAGCTGTAATGTTTCAATAGATCACACGCAACGCTAAATAACTTAACCTCTTATTAAAGATTAATTCTATATTTGAAAACAAGTTTTGCCAATGAGTGCGTTTAGGTTCAGCAAAAAAAATCCAAAGGACATTTAAGAATCCCTAGCACCAGAAAGAGCAGAAAAAAATCTGATTAGGCAATTGGTGCTTAATTAAATTTAATTATTCAGAACTTATAATATGTTTTTTTTCCGTTTTTTAACTGCATTTTAGGGTGGCTATCTTCCTCCTCAAGGAACAAGGAGTAATTATTTATTAAATATAACCATCAAGATGAGGAAACTGCTTTAAATTAACAATCAAATAGAGTCAAGAGGCCATTGATTAAATTGTATACGCCTTTTTGGTGTTCGATTTAAGTAGCGCAAATACAGTAAGTAAAGTTGAAAAAAATATCCTTTTAATAATTAATTTGAAGAGGCTAAACTCCACAAAGCTAATCCAGTTTGACCTTTCCATTAGTAATTTACATCATAGGCTTGCTTTGAACTGGCATCACAAAATCATCATCTTAATCTCTTTCATAATCACCTGAATTGATGCATTCAGTTCATTCCATTCAACTAATTTAACCTCTCATAAAAGTCCAAATCTGGAAGATGGAAAGCCCTAAATTGGTTGATTCTGGAAATTTCATGTTTGTTACTAGTCCAGGAGTGGATGACAATTTGTAATTTTATTTGCTACATGACAGAATTGCACTATTTATAATCCAAAATGAGAACCAATAATGACAAAGTCACAGGGTAAAAGTTTTTACGTGCAAATGCCACCTATAGAGAAATACCAAAGTAAGCTCAGTATTTCAAAATGTTGAAATAATCCCACGAAATAGTCCCATGTATGACAGAATATGGCTATCCATTCGGAGGAATATATCTCCAACACAAATTGCATTTCTAACCGATCAAAAAGAGAAAAAAAAAATATATATACACAAAATGTTAAAGTGAATATAACCACAGGCACTGGAGGGTTGAAGAGGAAGTAGGAAACATATCACCCACCTTGGTGAGTGCCGTGGCATGTGACCCATTCATCATGGGTGCATTGGTGGCCTGGACATAGAGGTATTCGTTGTCAATTAAGGGCCAGGCCCCTAGAACCGCACAGGTCTGGAACTCGTCGTGGAAGGTACGGACATGGGGGTCTCCGAAAACCCCACAGTGGAGGTACTCGGGGGTACGGCCCTCGCGCTGTTGAAATCTCCTCTCGTAGAAGCAGGCGTCCCCAGAGAGCGGTGCCTGGGGCGGGGGGCGGGGCTGGGCGGTGGGTCCAGTCTTCGGGCACTTGTGTTGCATTAGGAGGTCCTCGATTCCCTGCACGGCTGAGTGGTAGGCCAGGTCGCCTCGACAGACCCGCGCCGTCCGCCGAGTGCACAGGGCGTAGGACCTCAGGGCGCTGCAGTACCCCGTATTGTCTCCTTCACGGCTCCCACCGGGCCCGTGCTCCAGTGTTGCAGCAACATATTCAGAATTACACTTCAGGATTCGGCACTGAGTCCCTACCACAAAGAACACAAAGAGAGTCAGACGTTTCAATGGTAACCTAACTGTCCACGTCTTAAAGTAACCGTATTCATTATTTTTAAATTAAAACTAGAACTTTCAAGGCAATTTGGAACTTATTTGGAATTCTGTTTCGTCCCAAATTGGAGTCGGCAATTGTGCCGATAGATCTCCGTTCGTCACTACGAATCCTGCCACCACACACAGGCAGGGGGAGGACAAATAGCTAGTTGGCAATCCAATAATCTTCCAGCCACCCATCTCTTTTGCATCCTTGCACGTGAGGTTCAGCGCTGACTGGAGTAGAGGCACATCCCTCTCAAAGGTACAAGCAGAAGATGCTGTTTTGTGAGGAGCAAAGAGAAGCCCTAACAATTTCCACCCACCCCTTTCCAGCCCAGGCCGCACTGCCAATTGCCCTGTGCTGCTTTGCTCTCCCAGTCACATTTGGCCAATAACATGAGCCGGACTCCTTTAGCTGCAAACTCCACCTCAACAGGACTCGGTCTGCGCTCAGGCAAGCTCTTTGTCGACTGAATTATGATAAGAAATTAAATAATGCATTCAGGACAATATCATTTCAAAATAATGCAACCCAGTGCTAAATGTATTTGACTCAATCAGTAAGTTACGGGTTCAGATCCAGGGTGGGACATTGCTTTCCTACTCTTGAATTGTGCACTTCACTTAAAAACTGCTAAACTTTAAATGATAAGCTATATGGATAAAAATAAGAGAATGGAATAGTGTCGTAATAGTGCAGTTAGAGCATTACTTCACATTCTGCCATACAGTCTGTAATTACCTTGTGAGCAGCATAGTTGAGCGAGCAGCAGGACCAAAACAATGGACCGTTCCCATGACAGCTGTATGACCATATAGCAAACAGCCGGCTTCCCCATTCCCTTCCATACAGATCCAGCCTGAGCGGGCCGCTCTCAAAGTGCAGAGTCTGCAGTTCTGACACAAAATTAACTTGTTAGAGGATGTCTGTTTATCCACAGTAGGGAGACAAACACAATTTATACAGGCGGTAATCAAATTACCCTTTTTAAAAAGTATGCACAAATAACTTAATGTTTTAAATTC
This sequence comes from Hiodon alosoides, assembly GCA_025775065.1. Classification (NCBI taxonomy): domain Eukaryota; kingdom Metazoa; phylum Chordata; class Actinopteri; order Hiodontiformes; family Hiodontidae; genus Hiodon; species Hiodon alosoides. Next base: position 17,902 of record JAOYSI010071475.1, read on the forward strand.
TATATAGCCTCATGTATAAATCAAAGGCCATAAAATTTATTTAATTCCATGCAATTTCTAAGTCTACATAAAGATAACGTGTGGATGACAATATTCCGAAATGTGGAATGGTAACCATTCCTTTAGTGTGGATAACGGACGTTGTTTACACCAGAGAATTTATTTCAGAACAGTGAACAACACCTTCAGCACCCATACAGAGGAGCTTGACATCAATTCCTTGCTCAATCTTAACGGAAGAAAATTCAAAGACAGGAAACCACGAAGGGGACAAATTTAGAATTTACGAGTTAAAGCAGATGGCCATTTTTGTATATTATTTTAGAGGGATTAAAGATGAAAGGTCATGCGCTAAAAGGGGTGAAGTCAAACCGGAAATGGTGTAATCGTCGAATTTATTGAAATGTCCCAGATGAGCCAGATTTTGTCTAGGAAATGTTATACAGGTAAATAATGATAAGTAATTATATAAATGATATAAATTATGATTTAAAAAAGTAGATTAAAATCAAATCAGAGAAACTGTTTGGTTGGACACAGCCAGAAGCAGAACAGGTACACAATGCAAACAGTGTATAAGGCTAAATTATGAAGGACTGGTTCACCCAACCAACTCTAAAACACGTTACCCTGTCCTGTCATACATTTTTAAAAGGAAAGCCTGGGTAACTTATAAGTACTTTGTCTGGCTATTCAAATCACAAACACGAGTTTGTTCCATGATGCATGAATTTATCATCTCATGTCCCTTCGTGTGAGAAAGCTGGTTGTCCTGACACGGAAATCGTGGTGAACGTTAAAACGCTGTGTCAACAGCAATTCAAAATGCGGAGTATACCTTATTCAGTTTCTTCCATGTCACTCACAGTCAAAGACCTGTCGCTGGCTATTCAGTGTTTCTTCAAAAGCAGCCAAGAGGAGTCGACTAGCGGTAGGCGAGTAAACGCAGAATTTCTCTGCTTCCCTCACAAACGACAACGTTAGAGGTTACGTTTTGCAATCTGGACTCTCCTCTCCGTGTCTGTTTGCCCAAAGTGAAGTGCAAACATAGAGTAGACAGCAGATGCACATGTAAATGTTGTTTCTCCTTCCATGTCAGGCGCCATTTTGCAAAAGACAAAATGGCACAGCTGAAGACGAGAAGCTTAATTAGGCGCAGTTAATGTAAGGTAGAGTCAGACTGTGCGCATCCATCAAAATCATTTCTGACAAGAATGTAAAACTGGGCAAATCGAGTTCCCGACGTTGTTTCACTGGATGTGAAGAATTTACTGAAATGAAAATAGATAATCAAACAACAATATTAAAACGTGCTTGCATATTCTGAGGTAAAGTAATTTTTTACAGACCGAAATCTTACGGAAATAATTATGGACTTATTTTCTTCCAGAAGAAACTAGGACATGTGAATGATATACAGAACAGGATGACGTTTTTTTTTATCACTGTCTCTTTTTCTCTTTAACCTTTATTCCAGTTTACAAGACCTGACCCCTGGACTAATAAGAGCTAGAAGCTAAAAGTTGCATGTCAGAAATAGCGATCTCTAAATATACACTTTCTGCCAACCAGCCCCCACCCCACCTCACCCCACCATGTGTTCTGCTCTGAAATAGTTGGTACTAAAGCGGTGGAGAGAGGAGTCAGGAATTACGGAGGCAGTTTGTCAGTGGACAAAGCCTTGCTGTATATTTAAAATCATACATTTATTTTGTGAGACGGTTTTCATTGAGGTGCTTAATTGACAGGTTTAAATGAGTCAGCGCCATTAAGGGTTTCTTGCAGCACTCAAAGCGATTTTCTGCCGTACAGCATGTGAGAAAATATGAATGTACTCTGCCTGGCGTTGTAACTCCTGCTCTGTTTTGCAGGTATGTGCAGTGGCTGGAATGTGGGTAACTCAGGTGCAAATTCGCCTCCTTTCCAGCACTGCCTTTCAAATCCCTCGACATCCCTTGGCTTCTACACACAACCGCAACACTGATACACCCCCACTCACTCACTTTACAAGACCAACAAAATAAGACCACATTCCTAAACTCATCTCATGATCAACCCACAGCCAAGCCAGTTCAATCAGAGCCCCAAGGACCCCCCTTTAAGAAAACTGGTACACGTGAGGCAATGGCATGTTTACTGTCTGTCTCACTCATCCATGTTTGTCTACACGTCACTACATGCTTAGAGAGAGTGGCAATGTCAACTAAAAATGATAACTTTATAAACTGAAAATGGTTGCAAAACAGTGCCAAGCTAGTAATTGTTCCTTTATAGATATTGAGACAACAGTTTACATTAGTTAGCAAATACTAAATGCCTTGCGAAAAATTCATCAAGTTTCCATTTTTTGAAACGTTTAAAATAATTGTAAAAATCTAACTTTTTAAAACCAATTAGTTAACAATTGGATTTAATAAATGTGCTCTCCGTTTTTCCTATGTCAACACAATTATTTCAAGCTTAGAAAGCACTACTTTTGTATGTTGTTTCTAAAGCAGTTGCAGTGGCACACAATATCCATCTGGGTTTTTTGGGTGATGCATATCATTCAGTTCTCCTGGAAGAAACTCGTGTAAATTAAAAATAACTTTTACTTTGACCTATCTTAGGTAAAACAAGGAAAATCTTTTCTTATTTCCTTTCAAATACAAAATTACATACTTTTTCCTATATTTAGCATTTCTATGTGTCCTTATCCGCGGTGCCAATGAAGTGTTTACGCGTATCGAAGTTCTGACACGTGACGGGAATAACTGTGTGATAATCAGCTTGTTGTCGCACTTAAAATCGATAAATACAATTAAACACAACGTGTAATTGCTCACCTCGGTTAAAAGATAGATCCGTTCACTACTTCGTAAATGACCATCCTTATTTGTTCTGAGTGAAAAGTTGCAAAGCCAAGGCACTCTGAACAACAGGCGCTCTTACAGACTAACAGGAGGTCAGCGCATGACACAGGTGTCAGTCACAAACTAGCCCCCTTGTCCGATTTTTCCTTCCTCTTCGACGTCTCGGTCCCGAATGAGTTAAGATTTTTGACAGAGTTCCTACACGAGTGGTATAAATCAGCTACGTGGACACCTGCTGCTCTCGCAACAACTGTCCACTTGGGCACACACACTCATTTAGCAGAGATGAGCTATTTTAAACTATCAGAGCTGCGGACACAACCTGTTCTATTTGGAACTGTTGTTGCTAGTGTGTTTTCTTATTTATAAGCGTAGGATCTATGAGCATAATTTCCAATTGATATTCAACAGCAGGAAAATGTATTAAGTCGCTTAACCCCCCTGACACCAATAAAAGTATACGTTTAGAAGACTATGTATCCTCTGGAACATGAGACGACTGATGATGCGTTTGTAAAAAATAAATAAATAAATAAAATTAACTCCCCTACGTGTCGCTCCTTGTTTTACGTGTCGCAAATAATTCAGCCGGATATCAATTGAATTTCGCGTACAAGCAACGGAGTGATTGTATTCTTACAGAAACAAACACGCGCCGAGTAAGTACATAGAAATGTCCGTTAGACAGGGGAATGTGTCTTCATCTCCGCGAAGAAATTACATACAGAAGCAACGTGCTAATTGGAACTGCTAGTAAAATAAACAAAAGCACATGTGCCCTCTCTAGAGACAGGCAAAGTCAGTGTGGTGATAGTTTTGTCTATTTGAAGCTGAAAATCTTTGGATCGTATTGGAAGTAGAGGATACAAAGATAACCCTAACCATGACTTGTTATAAAACTAGCGTTTTTTGAGAATTCATTACTAACAGTGGTGTGTGTGATTATATCTGAAATCGGGCTCCTTCATCCACGTAGGCAAGCACAGTTGTAACATATAGCTGTATCTTCTCAAATCGTTGAATAAAGTTTTCAATTTAGGTGCTTTGCTGAAGCTTTTATCCAAGACGTTTTACACAGTTTACAAGTTACATGGTTTCATATTAAAACATACTGCAACTGAAGGGTCTATCACAAACTTTAACGAACAATTGTTCACGTAACGATATATAAACCGCGCGCCTTTGTTATTCCAGAATGTATGCGTGCGTGTGTTTATGTCAGTGGTGGTTGGGGAGAGGGGCCAACGGGGTTGGTGTTGCAAGACACGTGCTAAGGTAGCTGTAATACTTGACAGAAACTGCAGGTGGAACTAAAAGATCAAGTGTGAATTGTTTTGATTTAAA
>JAOYSI010071495.1:7238-22095 GCA_025775065.1 Hiodon alosoides
ACCTTTACCCCTGCCAGTTTATCACCTTTACCACTACCAGTTTATCACCTTTACCACTACCAGTTTATCACCTTTACCACTACCAGTTTATCACCTTTACTACTACCAGTCTATCACCTTTACCACTACCCGTTTATCACCTTTACCACTACCAGTTTATCACCTTTACCACTACAAGTATATCACCTTTACCACTACAAGTATATCACCTTTACCCCTACCAGTTTATCACCTTTACCACTACCAGTCTATCACCTTTACCACTACCAGTCTATCACCTTACACCCCAAGCTACTTCCATGTCTCTGCTGCAGGTTGTTTGCTTGTTCTACCCTAACCCTAACCCTAACCCCACCAGTCCAGCCTCGTGGCTGCAGCCTGTGTTAGGCACAGCACCATGACATCTTGGTTATAACTACTATGAACTATGAACTATGAACTATGAACTATTAACAGCCCTACAGGTTCAGACCCACATCTATTGTACACCTCTGCCTGCTTCCTCCATTTCTCTACATCCTCCTTCCTCAATAGAAGGTAAACACATCTGTTTTCACTATTATCTGGGTGTCACTTTGGACATTCCGATGTCTTATGTAAAATGTACAGTAATTCCGATCACTTCATAATTCCTACAGACCAATGTCTCTTTACAGACATAGCAGAAGACATATTTTCTCCTGGGGTGTCACAATGAGCACAGATTCTCCCAGCTTTTAGAAATTCTTTCTGCTTTTAAAACTCCACTTATCGTAGGTGAAAGCATTATATCGATTTGTCTGCCAAAACACAATTATTTTCAAATGCTATATTCATTAAAACTCCACTGTTGAATTTCTTTCAGCAGATGAATCCGTTGACCGATCTCTATCCTCCCTCTGCGCTCTACATTGTTTGTTCAGAGTTTAATTTAAAAAAATAAAAAAATAAATCTTGCTTTTCATACCACTTAAATGTGATCTATGTTTCCATTAATAATACATGGTCCACAAAAAAGACACTGTACATTACAAACTATGTTTGTTTCACCAATAAATATTTTATGCAACTAACAAGGCATGTTCCCTAGGCTTAAGACTGCATGATGCCTCATTAAATATATGATGTACTGTTTTTTAGAACTTGAGATATATGAAGTAATCTTCCTTATTTTTTAAAACAAATATGCCAGAAAAGAAAAAAAAAAACAACAACTTTAGACCGCTAGCCTCAACAATGTGGCACGAATCGGAAACAAACTGACGGCATGCTTTAATTTACCTAAAGACATCATAAAAAGAAGGTGAAGAAACCTGATGGACATTCTGTACATAAAGGATGCTTGAGATTGCCACCAGAGGCTCAGTCTAGGACAATTTCAATCCCTGAGGGTGAAGTTCCTATTTATTTCCTTTGCACTTTCAATTATGTTAAAGAATTGCAAAAAATAAACTAATAATGAAAAAAAAAACCCTACTGTTCAATTCCTGAAAATCAGTGATAGAATGAAATCCAGAGCCCTCCTGTGGCCCTCAGTGACAGCAGGAGTGTCGCCTTGCTGTACAGATTGTGACACACTACAGCACGGGCAGGATACGGCGCTGGCCTGATGTGTCAGCTCTAATCTCTCCTGCGTCAGCGATGCTCAAAGGGGGCAGTGCGTGTGTGAGCAGTGACCAGAGCAGAATAGGTCTCAGTCTGGCCTGTCACCGACTGACAGCCACTTCCTGTCCGGCTCTGTTAGAGACCAGCTGAAAGCGCTGGAGCCGCTAGTGCGGGAACTGCCTGAGCCACGAGGGGCAACCCTGCTCTCTCCTCTGATTGATATTCCCTACCACTGTCGTCCTCATGCATTTACAGAACATTAAAGGCAGCTTTTGGCCGTCACGTTTAATGAAATTCTGATACACGGTCATGCCCATATGCATAAACAAACCCCCCCCACACACACACACACACACAAAATGTGAAATAGTGTATGTGACACAGAGCTCTAGAGACATCAACTGTAGGTACGTGAAATGGTTCAAAACCAAATAAATCACTTTATTATTTGGCTGTCACATTTTACTAGCTAGAATGATTAAACCTGCATAATGCAGTGACAATGTGACAAAGGGTGCAGTTAAAAATATAATTCTCTATGTTAATTTGTCAGCAGGTCAAAAGACAATCACAATCGTGCGTTTAGTATTCCAGTAGAATTCAGTCGAAATACTTGAAAGACACTGCGTCCTTATTTAAATTTAAATACAAGGCACCTGCTCAAGGCAGAGGACCAAACAAGTTTCATCTCTCTTAGCTCAAAAAAGGTCTTAATCCTTCAGCCAAAATGCATGTTAGCAACCAGTGGACACTGCAAACTTAAATGGTGGCAACAAAGTTGACTCACTATCTTTATATTCACAGACAATAGCACATAACAGTCAACGTTTTCACCCCGAAGGATCTTCATCAGGACAACAGGGAAATGGAGGGAACCCGACTGGCTGGTGAGGTTACACACCTTGTGGCTAGGACGCCTGACTTGCAGGAACTTAACAATGGCTGTGTATGTATGACTTACGAAAGAGAGAGCCTACTTACAAGCCACACGGCTCTCGGGTGTTCGGACAATCAGCAGTGACCGGGGCCACCGTGCTTATCTACGAGGACATTCTTTTGAGCTAATGGATAACTGTCCTTCATTGTCTAATGGTGCGGAGTAAAGAAAGTAAAATCCCTTATTGTTACCTAATATGCCGGTCTCACAGCGATACCGGTAGCCCTGGGGTGTGTAGAGTGGTGGGAGGAGGGCAAGAAGGGAAAATGGTCGATTAGGAAGGGATCAGGTGCACTAAAAAACACAGGATGAGTTCAATCATGTGAACTCTTTACAGATAATCAGTACAAAGAAAAGGTAAAATGGTGCGTTTACCTATGTTTGGAATGAGAAGTGGTGAAACCAGTATATGTATTGTAATTGTTTAATGAGAGCAGATTGCATGCAAACGGTCTATTTTAAATTAAGCAGAGTTAAGAAGTGCAAGGCTTTCTAACAAACTACAGCAGGCTAACATCAGGCACTTTCATCAGGAAAAGCATTTGAATACCATCAAAGTGGTAACAAACAGAAATGAAGAAAACACAATTAGGAGGATGGCTTTCCCAATAAACTTGTAACAAATCTAACCAGTTCTCAAAGAAGGAAACTAACCGAACCCAATCCAGTGTTTATAAACAAGCGAGATATCATAATGCCAGCTCAGACGATACACAGCCTTACATTGAGATACTCCGAGGTACTGGAATTCAGGAGTTTCTTTGTCGAGGACGAATCCATCCAACTTGGTTGGGTTTTCTGCCTCCGCCAGGTTTGTTGCAGAGGAGAAGACAGGATTTCCTTTTCTGTGGAAGTGGAGCAAGGTTCGGCATCAAGGAATACACAGATAAGAACTTTGGAAGTTTTAGGGAAGACGCTGGCCAGGGAAGAGACAGATCGCTTGCGTTTTGGGCAGTGTGTTACGCGGGCCGAAGGAATACACAAATAATTGCCGTCAACTTCATCAGGAAATTGAAGGGAACCGGGCTTCCTGAAATGAATAGCTTTTGGGGTAAGCCTAAACATCTGCACTGGGTCCTGTAGAAGGCCTAGATTGCTGATGCTCCGCAGAGCTTTTGTCTCCGTGTGGCTTTTGCAGATGGAATGCCAGCAGGAGAGAGATTTTGCCTCCTTTCAGTGCGCAGCCTTGAGGGGGCTGTAGTTAAAGAGGACAAGGAAAGTCGGTTTTCGTGTTTTGTGCTATACAGCTAAGGGGCGGTGGCTGATGAGATCATTTCCAGGTGCCGGAGAGGGGGAGATGTAGTTTGTTTGGACTGTTGTGGTGCACGGTCCCTACACCTGTGAGCCATAGCACTACTCAGAAGGTGCAAGCAATGAGGTGGCAGTGAGATCAACTAGTCTTTGCAGTGTAGACACAATTTACATGCATTTTGAGTAGTATTTGATGTTTTTCATTTGGTTAATCAAACTGGTCTACTTGTGCCGGTACCATCAAATGGAATTTATCGAACGGAACCACCACTCAAGCATCTACTTTGAGGTTATCATCATGCATACATTTTGACAGTAACAGTGATAAAAAAAAAAAAAAAAAAAACATTGTAAATTTCCTTTAGATCCTTAATTTATATTCCAGAGTAGTTTGCCAGAAACATTATATGAAACACCATTACTAAGATAAATACAGACTCATTAAATTTTTTTATTTCCACACTCATTATGAAATTAATTGCTGCCCAGCTGACTGGAATATTAGTACAACTAAAAAGCTGAAAATAAAAGGCAACAGCGTGTAACCCTTTATAAGTAATTTATAAGGATTTTGTTTAGGACATTTGGTTTTGCATAGATCACTGTCACAGAGGACAAAGTAGAAAGTAATTTAACAGTCTTTGGGTTTTCATTTTCGGTCCTGTCTGTAAAAAAATAAAAATAATTGTTGGCAAGTTGACACAAAGTGAAGTGCGTGTCAGGAGAGAGGCACACAGCTTTGCTTAATTGTTTGCATTTCTAAAGAAATACAACGTAAACGAAAGAAAACATTTAAACTTCGACATTTGTGGCTAAGGCGACTTATTAATATATTCACCGTGAATGTTTACTTTTTTGTTCATAAAGTATGACTCACTAATGAACTGTTTTGTTGGCAATTATATAAAAACATTTTCTTGCCTGCCTGCTAGAATACTAAAGAGCGGTGATAACCAGGTTTTTTGTGAGAGATTTGAAAGTTATCTTCCATTTTCATGTGTTCAACCAAGGCCATGTACTGTTTAAGGAACATGTTCAAGGTGCTACACTCCAATTTAAAAAAAAATCTAACTCTGTTCAATAAAATATTTTGAAAATTGTGAACCATGGAGACTGAGTTGGGTGATTGACGGTTCTCAATCTCCCGGTCACCAAGGTAACGAGAGCAACGCACTGAAGCAGAGATTGAGTGCACCTGCCAATGTAATCGCCAGTATACATTAAAAGGCAATGGTAACACCAAAACAGGGTCCAAGTATCTCATTTTAGGAGAAAGTATGCGGTGTGCGTTAGAACTGTTCTTTGCTTTTGGAGTGCAATTTGGATTGTGGCTGATGCAGTTGAGTTTTCCCCCCAACACAATCGTAGTGGTGGTGGTAGGGGGGGGGGGGGGACTGAGCATCTCCACCCAAAACCATGTGCACATGGGTTAGGGTTATGTGCACCCCGTAATTGTGTCATTTAGGAGTTGACAGCCACACCAGGCACATATTATCAATTAAGGTCAGGTGCAGCGTTTAAAAGAGGAACAAGTCAGCAACGGTTTTTGTTTCTGTACGACTAAACTTTGAAGGGCAAGTTCAAGCTGGTTCTCCCACAATAACCCTTACAGTCTCACCTCTGGTCTTACCAGAATATGTTGAGTGTTTTAGTCGCTGAACACATTTGTATGGATATGGAAATGGATATGGAAATGGAAATGGAAATGGATATGGATATGGATATGGATATGGATATGGACATAGATATGAAATAAATGCTTTTTGCATCGATTTGAGAATTTGACTATTGCTGACTGACAGCGATGTAAGCATGTATATGTGCATTGTCACATGTATAGGGCTTACCTACTGAGATGTTACTAACGATCGTGCTTAATGTCGACCCCCCCACCCCAAAAACAACAACAACAACAAAGAACCGTATGCTGCTCAGCTAGAGACAATCTCTCATTATTTCCTGAACCTCAACACTGAAGATGTTCATTATCAACGCTGCCTGCTTCCCTTTATTTTTATCAACGGTGAAAGTCCAAAAGTCAATTCTAAAACATGACAACGAAATGAGGTAAGAGGGAGGGATTAGCCTGCCGTGCACGCGAGTGTCTGGCGCGCGGTTTGTCGAACGCCAGGGACTGTCGCCCTTCTCATTGGGTGGAAGGAGTGTTGCTCGTGATTAGTGGCCCGTCCTTACTGAAAACGCATGAGACAGGGAGTGTACGAGGCGGTCGATACAACCTCTCTCTTATCAGGCGGTCCAGGCCTAGGATAAACCCCCCCCCCCGCATCCTCTCCCGGATGGAACTAGCTCTCCCTTCACATGCTACTAAGTGCCATTTCCGGAGAATGACAAACACCTTTAAAAAAAAAAAAAAAAGCCTCTAGCGCCAGCTTTGGTTAATTATGTGCAGAGGGTCATTTCTGTCTGATTTTAATCATTCATCCTTTACCATTGTGAATGAATGAAGGGAACTCGCTTCAACGATGGAACCGAGCATCGTGTTTGAGTGCAGGTCAGAAGGAAACATCCTCCTCTGTGCCCATGAAACTGCGGCACCTGCACAATGCTATCTTTAGGGCTTTGACATTGCAGAGTGGAGGCTGTCAAGGCAGCCCTGGATCGGAATGGAGTTCTCACTTTCAAGGATAATAGTCCCGCAGCATAACATACTTTGTCTTTAAAATTGCTATAGCAACCACCCCCCACCCCCTTGTAATCATCTCTGAAATGGACATGGCTGGCTGGCTCAAGGGAAAGCGACGGAGGAGATGACAGGTATTGAGTGGCCATGATGAGCCAATGGCACCCATCGGGTGAGGAGCGCTTTGTCTGGGTGATGTGTGGGCAAGCCCTGGAAAACAACTGCTGCTGAGGTACAGCCTGACCCTTCTGAAGACCTGACATCTGAAACGTCTGGAGGGGACTAAATTACTTTGGCTTATTAGAAACTCCATACGTGCATACTTATTTTGTAAAAGCCAGAAGTTCTTTGCAATCTTTTCCTGTATAAGCCTTGTCTTTTCTTTCACCGTACAACTACCACTTCAGATCCTATGAATATCTGAATACACTCAAGTATTTAAAAACCATCATTTCCAGGTACCCAAAGGCCACATCTGACTTTCTTGAAGACTGTGTTAGCACACAAAAAAAATGTCCAGCTATATTAATTTAGCTTTGGTGGGCAAATTTCTCAAGAAAACCACACACGGGAACATGTAGACATATCCTTATTCCACAAAGAAACAAACATGGATTTCATCGTGACAATGGTGCCCCATGAGCCTACATGTTTGGTCCATGAATTCAAAAGGAGATCAAAAATCAATACTTAGGCACTCTCTATCAATCTCCCGTTGGGAAGAAAATAAAAGCGCATTTTTTAAATCATTCAGTATTGGACCAACATCAGCGGGCAGCAGATATCATCTGGCGAAACCTTGCGTTTCATTTCAAAGCACAGTGTTAATTCAATTTCCCTCGCATTAGAATACGTGAGCGAAGAATGGTTTAGTACTCCAATGTAATTGATTTCAGATTCCTATGTGTCATTCTTCCTCAGCGACCTTCCTTGACACCCCAGAACTTTTGTGGGGAATAAATTCACATGGGTCAAACTAATTACTGCACAACTCCCACTTTTTTTTTTAGTCTTGGATACATTCGCTGTAATATGTCAGTGGTTCATGAATAATGTAAAGCCCTTCACTCTTATCTGCATGAACAGGGGAAGACCCTCCCACAGGTAGCCTGGTAATTTTAAAAGAAAGGACATAGAGACTGTTGTTCTGTGAAAAGGGCGCAGATATGGATGGTCAGAGTTTCCTGAGTGGTAACAGCATGTGCTGACTGGCGTATCTCAATATGCTCAAGCTAGGGGTTTTCAGAGGTCAACAAATCTTAAGTATGAAAAAGTGAAGACTTTTGGTTAAACGTTGAGAAGACAAATGCATGCACCATAACAAAATGAAGATCAGATCACACATTGTCATCCATTGTCATCCATCAACTTCCATGTACCCATGCTGAGTCCAGTCAACATCCCTGCCACTTAAGGGCACCGGCCAACTGTTTTGAAAATTCTTGGTTCACACTAAATTTGCTTGATGTGCCGGGACATCATAGTGTTCATTTCAGACTCACAAAGACTTGCATATGAGCGTCCTGTCCGACTCTCCAAACCCCCTAGGCTACCGTGGCACGCGTATGAACCTTCTGCACTGCCCAAAGGGGCGACCAGAGACGAGGGACAGCCTTTTGGACAACGACCCAACAATGACAACAATAATAACAATAAATAAATACAAAACCCAGCAAGGCCGTCAGGATGGTGCGAATCCGGGGTAGGGAAGATGAGACGTGAAAAAACGAGTGGCGAGGTGGAGGTATCTGCGTTTGAGATGACCTACATTGGCGTGACTCATTCTGAATGCACAATGAAGCAGCCCCGGCTTGTTAGTGCTCCAGTGGGGGGGGGGTTGATCAGAGCTGCACAGTTAGCCAGCCCATCTGCACATCTATTACACTTGTTTGTAGCCTCAGAGTATGCAGAACAGAATGCATGGTTGCAAGGAAGGTGCTACTTTGCATTTCATCAGAAGATGGAGGTCAGGGGAGGTGAGAAACAGAGAAATACATTGAAAAAAATATTACAAAGAAAATAGGGAAATATTAAAAGCCACTGACACTGAAAAAAGGAAACTGATTGAAGAATACATAGTAATAAATACACAAACAACTCCCATGTGATGCAATATCAAATTTAGCAAGCCAATGTCACCTAACATAAAATGCTCTGTCATCTTAGAGGGAGAGAAAGGGTTAAGGCAACATTCTATGCAGAAAAATGCAACAAATGAACCGAAAGTCAAAAATAAATGCCTGATAACACAGCCAATACTAATTCCAGGGTCAACTTCAACAGAGGCAACAAGGCCTGAATCTAAATGCGACCCCTCCAAAATGGTCTCGCACTGGGGGCCAGTACAAGGAAATAAGTGAACCACACCTGACAATCGGTTCACTAGGACCAAGCTCATTTGATTTGATTTACATATTTATTTATGTTTATGCCATAGTTTCATCACTGTCTTAGATTAGCGAACGTTAAAAGCAATTTATTTCCTTTTGTTTAACCACGTTTTCTCAGAAATATTTCTTTTTTTTCTTACCATTGTCCCTAGGAACCAATTTAGGAAAGGAAAAAGGGAAAGGGGACACAGCTATACATTTTGACCTTAGAATAAACGTGAAACAAAGAGCACTGAGCCCAGTGGGAGATAACCCCAGATTGAGAGTTAGCTGTAATCTATCATATTTTGTTCAGTGATCGCACCTCTTCCCTCATCACTCATCCGCCTCAAAGGCAGGTAGGGGGAGAGCAGACACACATGCAACCAGCAGGAACACGAGAAGCTTGTGCGCGGCTCGTGGACTGAGCAAAATTAGCAACGTTCCCTGGCACAGACTGGGCTTCCCAGTTGAGGCTTTGCACGGTGAGCGCGGTCCAGGGAAGAGGTCTTCCACGTTGACGTCGGCACGGTTACGCTACGCTGCCTATGCCTCTCAGAAGAACCGCGCGCACAAGGTTCCTGCGCATTATCGCGCTGCCAAACAACACGCAAACTAAAACGCAGAACCACAGTAGCGGCAATCCACGCAGTCTCTGTGGAAAAAAAACAAAACAGCAACAGTAAGGTAAAAGTCCATGTTTAATAACTTAGTCACGAACCTGACGCTTGACTCTTGACAGGCCTTTTTTTGACTATTGGTATCACTGAACTGCGTCTGACAGGGCCTACAACTTTCAAAGCCCCGCTGGAAAAATATCAATGAATGAATATATGGCAGACTTCTCCAGATTTGATTTATGACCTTCATTATGTTTCATTAATTTTAATGACAATTTACCGATACCAATGCAGACTAATCAAAAAACAAATACTCATCTTCCACTCTGTACTTTGACGCAACTGCCAGCTGTGAAGTGGAATCAATGGAAAACCTATATTGATTTGTTCAGGTTTATTGGTAAACTGCATTTTTAATAGTTCCAGTGCAAGATTTTCAAATGAGTGCAACGAACGCCCTGTACCTGCACTCAATACAGCGCTAACTACGTTACAACAAAAACACCACACACCGGTTACAACCGCGTGATTCCGTATTAATGGGACAGTTTTTCTAGAGTGCTAGTACTGTGTGTGTGAGCGGTGAAAATATACTGCGTTCTATTAACGTTCTCCATAAACGGCACACCACAATAAATCCTAGGTAGAAATATGAAGTGGAACCAATATTTTTCTGGCCTCCCTCCAGATAAAATTTATATAACAGGGAAAAATATAATAATGCAATTGCTTTTCAGTAAAGACATCTCACAGAGGAGATGATGAGAGCACAAACACACGTGTGTGCAGACGGTCATCGAGATTAAGCAAACTGAATTCTCATGGGAGCAAGCGCTTTAACCGGTACTACCATGCTAACATTCACCACCATTACTGTCTGTGAGAGAGGGAGAGAGAGAGAGAGAGGGAGAGAGAGGGAGAGAGAGGGGAGGAGAGAGAGAGAGAGAGAGGGACATAGAGAGGGGAGAGAGAGAGAGCGAGAAAGAGAGAAGGAGAGAGAGAGAGAGAGAGGGAGAGAGAGAGAGGAACAGAGAGAGGGGAGAGAGAGCGAGAAAGAGAGGAGAGAGAGAGAGAGAGGAAGAGAGTGAGAGACAAAAACACACATACGTTTAATTGCATTTGACAGTTCTCTGTCATTCAATATAAACACTTGAGTATGCAAGCAGCAACTCGAAGGCGTCATCAAGGACAACAATTGTTCTGGCGCTTTTTATGCAAGCCACTTAACGAGAGCCACCTCTGTGTTTCACCGAGCAGTGGGTTGTGGGTGAATAGAGACAGGGATGGGGAAAGCGTCACTGATCCAGCTACCTCCTACACAGTTACCGCCCGTTTGGGATTTTGGTTTCATCAGCACTGCCCCACCAGGATCTGAACTTGCCCAAAATGCTGTGGTGCACAAGCCTTGGGGGGTTAAGACAGTCTTGTCTTTAATTACAGGCTTCAATCTCTGTTTAAGACAAAAAAAAAAAAAACACAGAAAAATTAAAAATTGCATTAAAATCGGGAAGTTGCATTTTTAACTGTATTTAAGGTTGAGCACTTATCTTGATGAACTGTCAAGCTCTTGCTATGAGAAATGCACATTTAAAAGGTCTCTCATAATCTGGTAAATAATCCTTAATATGTTATATGATGGACAATAAATTAAACTAATAAAACTGATGATTATGCAAAAAGCTTTTACAGAAGAGGATATCAAAATCACAAGTAACAGTTATTCTAATCTATTTAAAAAAGCAGTCATTGTGAAGCAATTGGGGTTTGAACAGGGACACATAGCAGATGGAGTGTGCTGCAGGTTGTTGGGGGAGACAAAGCAGTCTTAACGCTGTTCCTTTAAATGTCCAGGCCTCTCCGCCGTGGAGCAGGCTGACAGCAATCACAGGCGCCCAAGCCCCGATAACTTCAGCAAACAGTCTGCCCTCATCTGGTCCACTGGAGGGCAACAGGGAGGGACAGTGAGACAGAGTGTGTGCGAGAAACTGAGAGAGATGAGCCAACAGGGGCAGCCTAGCGAAGTACTGACACAGCACAGTCTCCCCCCGTGCTTTTATTTCCCTATAAGTTTTGCCATTTCCACAGGATTGAGAGATAGAGAGAGAGAGAGCGCGAGAGAGAGAGAGAGAGAGAGAGAGAGAGAGAGAGAGAGAGAGAGAGAGAGAGAGATACAGCTGGAGGACACTGCTCCTTCCCCGTCCTCGTTCTCTCCTTCCTCGAAGTCTCACAGTGTGCTGCGCGACTGCTGCCTCCACCCACCTCACTTTTCCTCCCCACCCACACCCTCTATCCTTCACACATTCTCATTCCTGCACTGAATGAATTCCCTCTCTGACTAAAGCAGCTTTGTCTATGAACAGATAGCAAGTCAGAGAGGGAGGAGGGAGGTGCGAGAGAGAGCGAGAGGAGGGGGCATTTGTGTGCCTGTGAGTGTGTGTGTGTGTATGTATGTGTGTGTGTGTGAGTGCACGAGAGTGTTTGAAGGATACAGAGATTGAGACTGCAAGAGAGCTAGTGGGAAGTGTGTGGCTTTGCGGCTGCTAACCACGCAGCCTGTGACAGCACTCCCCGACGCAATAGGAAGCTGCAGGGAACCCAGCCCCCGGACACCGCCACAGATGTAAGGAAAAAGGTGTGTGGGGGGGGGGAAGAGGGACTGGATTGCATTTTCACCGGAGCTAAACCGGCAAGTTTCTGTTCAGCAGCTAATGTCTCTCTCCCTCTCCCTCTCTTGTCAGTCTCCTCGCTGTCTCCGTTGTGGTCCATTTGCGGCGCTGCGATACGAAGAAGGGGGGGGTGGGGGGGGGAGAAAGACATCCGCCTTCCCGTCTCCCCAGGTGTCATGCAGGATTCGCCCAGCTTCTCTCTGGCAACGCTGTCGCCCTGGAATCCGCGTCCACCTCTCCTCTCGCCGCTGCCGCGTTCTCCCCCCCTAGGAGGCATACGTGGGGATTTATCTCGTGTCTGCTGGATTGTAAACGGGCTTCGTCTTTTGTGCAAGCCCCCGACAACTTAACGAGGGAAAAGTGCAATTGTGAAAAGTGAAGGAAAATAATTAATCCGCTCTTTCTGGCCGACTGGATTTCCTCGGACACAGCCAAGGGAGCTCCATTAGTTGATCTTTAATTTTTTTGCCCAGCGCCCTGGTTTCCATGAATCCCCCACGGACACGTGGGAGAAGAATAGATTGTATCGCTGAACAAACGAGAAGCGACACTTCACGCGCGGTTAGAAGGCTACCGTCCCCCGGATGTCAGTCTCTTTTATTCCTGCTCTTTTTGAACTAAATTAGCTTAGATTTTTTTTTTACAGCAACAAAATTTCATAACGTTTTAAAGCGTCTGTCTGTTTTTTTAAAAGAACGGTCGCACTTGTTCTTGGAATAAACAAAGCCGAAAAGAAGGTTGGAGATTCTCCTTCCTTCCAGCCTTCCTGCTCTCTAAAAGAATTAGGACACATTTCAGATGTCCAAAAAGAAATGTTTTATTGCAGGGGAGGACGTATATGTAGCCTCTTGAGGATTTTTCCTTTTTTAAGGTCTGATGTTAAGGAAGAGGAACGCTTTCTGAGACTTCGGGTGTACATCTTTTGAAATTTTCTCGTGAAAAAAACAAGCTCACGACATTTGGAGGAAGCATGTTACTGCTGGTTGACGATGATGTAGAAACAAGAAAAAGTTTTGGAATTCTATTTTTCTATTGGCCTTGAGTGTGAAAGCACCACAGGGAAGTTCAAAATCAAGCAACCCTTCATTCAAGTTGACCATTGTGGCTTTTTGTTACCATATCAGGGTGACCCACAATTGACAGTGTTATTGCACTGAGAATTATTTTAATTAAAAGGACTTAAAAGGGACATTAATTGCATTAATAAGCAACTTAAATATACACACTAAAGCGATAATCATTCAGATCTCCAAAGAAACTCAAACTCACTCACATGCGCGCGCACACACGCACGCACACAAACACACACACACACACACACACACACACACAAAGTTTATTTGCCTCCTAACTTGTATCACGCTTTTCCCAATGAGATCTAATAGAATTGCCTTTTCTATTAGTTCAGTAGACCCTGATCTACTGGTTATTTTCCATAATATCCTACTGTGAACTAAAGGCCATGGATCTGATACATTAACACACATAAAGGAAACGCAGGCAAAGGAAGGTCTTTTGGCTTGCTCAGGTGCTTTTAAGATGTTGAGATCTCCCTGTGTCGACGGAGCTCCCATTTGGATCAGAAGAAACCCCCACGGTCATGGACATGGACCTCGAATCGGCTCCCCCCCGACCACAGCGTGCCGCCCCCTGGCCCCACGTCACCCTGTAAAGGATGTCCCTCAGCAGAGCTCCGGCCCGGGACACCACTGAGACCCCCAGCCCGAGAGAAAGAATCCGCAGCCACATGAAGATGGTTATAGACCAGCTGGAAGGTATTCTCAAGGAGCTCAAGGATGTGGCAAAGGAACTCCGGGAGGTAAGACAATGGGCTCTGCTCTCCATTCTGCTCTGCCTCGTCCAGCGGATGGGAGTGGGAGGGTTGCCTTTTGAGAGGTTGCGCCAAAGGAAGGGTAGGGAGAGTTGAGTGGCACAGTGATGCTTCGGGGCAGGGTGCATGCACAGGCTTAATCCGTGATTGCTGGATTCAGAATGGCTCATTTGGAATGGGTTTTATTTCCGTTTCAGCCCAGGGTATTGCGGTCTAAGAGTAGGGCAACACTGAAACCGGGATTGTTGGGCAAACACCAGCAGAGTGCTATTTAAGCCATGTGAATATATTAAATCAACTAAACAGAAGCAGCGCAGCATCTTTTAAAATCATAGGGAATTCAAAGGTAAGAACTAGGACTTGGCACTGCTGTGGTTATGCAATGACTTTGTTTTGAACTGAAATTATTATGCTTATTCAGAAAAGCCATGGTAACGATATGGAGAGATTTGAGCATTTGGTCAGGTTGCGTGCATGTGTACGTTGGTGTGCGTGTGCCTGCGCGTACATGTGTGTTTGAAACACACTATGTGTCTGTGTGTGTGTGTGTGTGTGTGTGTGTGTGTGTTTGTCCGTGCATGATTTTGTGTCTGTGTGCATGTGTTTGCCACAGTGTGTGTGCGTGTGCGTTTGTGAAAACAAACCAGCTGTCCTGACCATAAGTCTCTCAGTCAGATTCCCTCCCCCCTGCACCGTCTCTGTCCTTTCCTGTGAGGTCTCTTTGTGCAGCTCCTCCAAATAAGCAAGAAAAAACCAAAAGCAGCCCTAATTAAACCCTTCCCTCCAGAGTATATCCTCACTCCGCCTGAACACTGTGAGCTCCAGTTTGTGCCTCGATGACACGCGCACACACTTCCTGAACCCCTCAGCTCTCTGTAGGAGCCTGAACACTGTGAGCTCCAGTTTGTGCCTCGATGACACGCGCACACACTTCCTGAACCCCTCAGCTCTCTGTAGG
>JAOYSI010071506.1:0-22093 GCA_025775065.1 Hiodon alosoides
ATAATTTCCCAGATCAGTGGCCTGGCTACAATGCATTCCTACTGATCCCAGATCAGTGGCTAGGCTGCAATGCTTTCCTGGCCGTGCTGAAAGCTGGAGGGTGATGTCATAGACTCCCCCACTCTCTTCTTTCGTCCCCCTCCCTCTTAGCCACCCCTCCACTCGCTGCTGTCCCCTCCCTTCCCTCCACCTCTCCATTGCCTCCTCTTTCTTCTACCCTCACTTACGTGATGAGGTCATGCCATTCTCCACGCCCACAAATGCGCGTCCACCAACCTCCTTTAAAGCATCCTTTCGCGGCATGAGGTAGGAAATAGGTACCAATGAAACAGACCAATAAGAAATTCGGTGGATTCTAAGGCTAGTCCACGTAACAGCGAAGCCGTCTTCGTTTCAAAGAACAAGCGGCTGTTCCGCACCATACAAAAAAATAAAAGCTTGATTGAAAGGAGTGCATTTAAAGACATTTAATAGACATCTAGATTTGTCTACATCTCATTTTAAAACTACAATAATGTACCGTCTTGTTATTTTGTTATGAAATTACTTAGAAGGTGATTTCTTTATCATAGTTCACCACTAGTTAAAGTCAAGTCAAAATCATAGAAAGTCATCAAAAAGTTAAAACAAATCTTTGAAAAACAGAGGGTATCTGATTATTAACATTCTGCATGCACTGGTGACAGTACAGGCAAGTAAGTATGCTATACAATGCCCCCTAGAAAGAAGTTGCTTGTTACATAATATGTTCTTCACGAGTCAAAATTCTAAAGTCAAACCTAATTATCTTAAGTTTCTGTCATTTAATTGATTACAGAGTGAGACTAACAAAGAAGAGTTGGCAAAGGAGTTTGATGTTGTGCCTTTGCCAGAACAGCTGAATCCACTTTCTTGAGAGAGAGAGAGAGAGAGAGAGAGAGAGAGAGAGAGAGAGAGAGAGAGAGAGAGAGAGAGAGAGAGAGAGAGAGGCCCCCACCCTCATTGCCCTGTATGTATAGCCTATTTCTGTCCTCAACCTTATCTTGGCCCTATTCTCTTGTATGTTCTGCCCACACCTCCCTAGGAAGATATGATGTCTACAAGACTGGTGACAACAATTGAGAGTTTTTATTAGTTGCAAGCTGTCTGTCACATCTTTCGGCTTGGTGAATCAGGGACAAGTTGGGGTATCAACAGGACAGGATTGGAAGAGGGACCTGGATTCTGATTGGTGGATGACAAAACGTAATCTTGCCAGACACAATGCATTGTTTAGTCATTAACACTGGTGACATGGTGGTCTTAAAAGGAACACGTTATCCAGAACGTCTGCTAATCATGTGGACCTACAGATTTCTTTGGGTTCTTTTGGTCTTTAAAAAAAATGCTTATGTGTCAGTCTACTGCTTGTTTTGCAAAAATCAAAGCATTTTCAGGCTTTTTGCTGCAAAGGAAATATATGTGTAATGATCCTGGAAGAACTTGATATAATGAAGCAAAACAGAGCAGCAAAGAAAACACATTGTAGGAGCAAGTGACAAACTGGCCATGTCAGTGCTGTTCTTGAGGAGGAATTAATACCAGCATAAGAGGGATACTTGGCTCATCAGGTTAAGAGGGTTTTTCTGAAGATGAATGTGCTTTGACTCAACAGCCGTTTGGTGGGTTGAAGGATAGACTCCAGGAGCAGACTCGCTCTCTCCTCCTACCTCTGTGTTAGGATATCTATAGCAACAGCCTGACAGGAATCACAGGTGGGCGATGGTGCTAAACTCCCCCTGGTGTTGTTCCACACGCACCGTGAGACATAAACACAATCTCTGAGCAGCACTCATACACCTGTTTTCTGCAAACCCAGTGCAAGACCTGCGGCACAGGAGCAATTCATTAGACTGTAGACCCATATTCTTCAGTTTTGGCCAAAGGGCTGTCTGTTTGCTCAGTCACACATGTACAATTTAAAACACAAGAAATATTTGGTGAACATGCACAGTTCAAATGCATGCTAATGTGACCTCTTGTGGGAGAACAGATAACTCATACTAGCCTCAATAAATGCTAATGTCGCGTCTACTCTCGTGTCATTTCTCATTAGTGCCCCTTGTGGGGAACAGAATTATAATGAATAATTAATAAATTATAATGTGGAGTCCGAGCTTTGCATTTTTGTAAACCCTGCTAACTTTCAGTAGAAAGGATCTGTAATATAACAAAGCAAGAATGGTGACTATTACAATATTCAGGCCATAAAGAAGGAACGTTCCTCATGGATACTGAATGACAAATGGTTGGAATGTTTTTTTTTTTTTTCCCAGGTTCATATTGTTATGTTATTGGTACAACTTTGATCAATTCAATTAATTGAAGATTTTTGTTGTGGGTTTTCATGCATCCTTATTTTATGTTTTAGGTTAATTCTATTTGCTAACATCTAAACCACCTGTTTGCTGAGTAGAGCTAGAATACACGTGTGGGAGAAAATAGGAACAAGAGCTAAAGGAAGGGAGAGACCATGAGGGACCATGACTGGGAGCCACTGGCTACTCTCACCAAAATCAAGTTGACTCCAGGAATACTCTCTGATCTAGTCAGACCACCTGGAATAATTTAATGACCCTTTCACTTCAGCAAAATATCAGGTGTCTGGAGATCTCAAAGCGGACGAGACACCGTGGTTTCGGATTGTGTGAAGCATGTGTAATTACTGTATCACAACTTGCCTTCACAAAGCTCTCTACTACATAAATGTTTCATTATTTCATGATATGTTTCTCTCTACAACCTCCAATCATTGTTAGACATCTCTATGCTTTTTGCCGACCCCAAGGGTACTGTGCTGAATATAGACACTGATGATGAATCTTTTAATGAGATCCGTTGCTATGAAACAAACCTTGAAACAGTTGGTTAATTGTTTATACGCACCTTATTTTTAAAATAACTCTTTTCCACATTGTAGCCTCAATCTCATCAACACACATGTGGAATATGCTGTAGAATGTGATTTTTACATGTTGCATTTTAAACTCACCACAACGATTGTAAAAAAATAAAAAATAATTTAAAAACCCAGGAGGAGGTTACTTATAGTGATCATGTCCATCCTTGCTTCCTCACTAAACTGATTATACCCAACAGGGAATGGCCACATGGGTACAACAAACTGAAATTGATGTTTCTGTTTGCATTAAGCCTCCCTGAAATAAAAAAAGGAGGAAAAAACATAAAAGTGGGTTACCTAAGAGATAAGGCAGCATCCGCACAGTGGGAAGAATCACTCATGAAAAACCGCTTGACAATAAAGCAGGTCAGAGACACAAGCCAGCAGCTGTTCCCAGTTTGTTTTGAGCCGAAAAAGGTTACCAAAGAGGTGGGATGATAAGTGATGGCTGCAGTAACTTCAGAAGACATCCTCTTTTTAGAGACTGAAAAAGTCCACTTTTTTGACATTTGTCTGGGGGTACTCAGGAATGAAAAATGTTTTTGGACCAGTTTCTGGTCATATAAAGAGCACTGACACAACTCAAAAACTTCTCAAGGTCATAATGTTTTGGAACCGATTCGTTATTAGCAATCCCTGCATTACATTATGTCGATGTCATAATCACTTAGCCTGAACTGAGCCCAATCAAGTCATTGACCATGTGTAACCGTTGGCTCGTTGGACCCCTGACTAGGAATCTAAAGTGGGGTACCACGACCATCGCACACAAGGCACGACTCCTGTCAAGAGAATTGGTTAACTTGTTGAGCTAATGACTCAAGCCCCTAGCTCAGGGAACTCTTGTCGCGGCTCCTGGGCGGGAAATCAGTTTCGGAAGCAAACTCATCCACGACGTGCTCCGCTACATAGGCAAAGCAAATAACAAAAAAACAGTGGTAATATGATTCTCAGAGCGTCACATATTAGCATTGGGGGTTTGTGCACCTCCCAAGTGAACAAACCCATTAAACCGGCCTGCCTTTAGGGAGACTATCCAGAGTTCATGCGTAACAAGCTTTGCCTCTCGTGCTCCTCCCCTCAGGGTCCCATACACAATAATGGCCACCTTTGCTTAACCAAGCTTTGAGCATGGAGGGCCAAGACCCGGCGTCACATGCACCATGCATATTCAAGCCTTCTCATGACCCAGATTAAACCCTGATAACTTGTTGTAATGAAACTGTACACCTCAACCACACAGAAACCCTCCTGACAAGATGTTGCCTGATCTGTGGCTATGTCTCCGGGCAGAACCACCAGACCCAATTTATTACGCAGCTGCCATGTTCATGCCGATTAAAAGTGGCAACACCGCTTGCCCAAGAATCTTAATTACTGGAGGTAATTGCTGGGCTTTTTCTGGCTTTCTGTGCAGGAAAGCCAGTAGCGTGTCCCCACCCGTGATTAGCTCACTGTGTACCCTAAGGCTGTTGCTCTGCATCTCCAGGACAGCCATCACAACTACTGAACATCAGAGCTACAGTATTACACATCCAATCTCACACAGACACGAACAAACATGCGCAGGCACACATATGCATACATGCATATAAACACACACACAGATACAATCACTAACATGCACACATACTGACACACATGTTCGCACACACACAAGTATACACACACAGACACGCACACACACACACACACACACACACACACACACGCACACGCACACACACGTGCATGCACATACACACACATATGCACACACGCATAAACGCACATGCACGTAGTGCTGAAAACTGTTTCCCAGCCAACACACCCACGGTGTACACGAATGTAAGCCACTGGTGGTGCTTCCAACTTCCACTTTTACTTTATATTCATATGTGAAAAGAGTTTCCGGAAAAGGATCCATAGCAGGAGTCGTGTGGTATGTCATCTCATATTTACATTTTTTACACTGGTGGGTGAAAAGTCCCTAAGTTTGCCACAAGCAATCCAGGATGTAAGAAATCACAATTGGATGGGCCGCCATATTGAACCACATTGCCCAGGGGGCGATGGCAATCAAAAATCATGTAAGAAAACCAACGGAGGAGCCTTTGTGTGATCCACAAATGGGGGTTTGCCCAACCCAAAGTGTCAGTCAACAGGTTTATTATAGCAGCCTTGCTTTTCAGTATTTCTGCCATTGGGGGTCCTCAAACCCACTCACGATCAAGCCACTGGTGTTTTAACACACTGCTGGCCAAGCAGCATATACGAGAGGTTCAGCGCCGTTTGGAGGAGAGGCTCACCCTTACGGACAGCCTTTCCAATCAGTAGGTGTCCGGGAAGCATGCAAACAAAAGTCAGTCGAGCCTCTCACCAATCCCGAATGGCGAAATGCCATTCGTGCGGCTCTGCTTGGGACTGCCACAGTCCAGGCACGATCATCCGGATCAGAATAACAGGACTGTGACATAGGACCCAGGCCCGCGCCGAGGCAAAAAAGCCTTTGTCGGCTCAGAGAAACACTTCACAAGCAGTTGATACCAACAATGCCAATACTTCCTCCATCTCCACACTTTCTGGGAAAGCTTTCTTGGTTGTTTGTTTTCATCCTCCAGTATTTCAACACTGCCAGCATTTGAATTAACACAAAAGATGTGTTTTCCACCAACTGAAATAACACATCTCTCCTAAGAATGAGGTTTAATACATTAATTATGAATCTCCAAACAAAGACCTTTCACCTTATCATTGTGTCCATAGAAACAAAACTGAATACGGACGTATACAGCTATTGCCTTCTTGCTTTATTTATCTTCAGCTGATTTAGACACATGTGGCTGCTTATATGATTTGTTTAAACAAACAATTTCCCCCTCTTCTCCATTAACCATAGGTTGACGTGGTTTATATATCGTGTAAGAAATGCAATAATTGGCATTTCTGAATGCTGTCAACATCCGTGAACGTAGCAGTCCTACAATCAGTAGAAAAAAAACAATCTTAAGATTATACTTATTATTATTATTATTATTATTATTATTATTATTATTATTATTATTATTATTATTATTATTATCATGATAAGTCATGATAACGTTATTCAGTTTTACTTTTTTGCATCATAACAGATCGCCTAATCTTCCATAATAAAAAAAATCATGTAAAATCTCATGTGAACCCTCATTAAGGATTAGAGTGGTACCCCTCAATCTTTTTTTGTTTTTCAGAAGCGTCCGTGTCTGACATTTTAAGCTCAGTGGCTGTGTGTAGGACATATCATCCAGACACGCCAGAAGATATTAGTTTGATTTGTAATGAGTATTGATTGCTCGTCAGATCATACCTACACAACTTTGAGAGCTTGCTGGCTTGGCTAATGCTTCCTGAGCTTACTGAAAAGATCGATTGAAATATGTGATTGAGAATACCCTGAGATCCATGCAGCTTCTAGCCTGCGCTGTAAAGAAAAATTTCCCTTCTAAAACGGCAGTTGTGTCAGGCATGCCTAACACAGGAATGTTCAGAACACGGCGAAAGATACCTGCAGACAAAGGGGCGTTCCAGCCAATATCTACAAAACTTGTGATACGTTTGTGATACAGCCAGGATTAACTGCAGCCACAGCAGTTTGAACTGCCAGCTGTCTTCTTTATTACAAATATTCACAGTTCGAGTTGGCTGCTTATATAAATATTGCATAATTAATTAATGTGACCATGATAGACCTGCAAAAAATGTATAATTTTCTGTCAGAGCCTTCTTCCACAGGTTGTTCTGTTGCCATTTATTTAATTTAGTCTCTGACGAAAATTAAAGGTGAATGATTTTCACCTTTTCTCTATGTCTGCTATGGTCTCATACACTGTCCCAAATGGAATTGCTTTGTACACAGTATGAGTATTTCCTACATGAATGTAAGGTGTGTTTGTAAGGACAAAGTTTGAAATGAATTATGTGAGTAAGTGCCTGTATAGTAAATTAGTGCTTTTAATCGTTGGTTATTCTTCATGCTCAAAATATTTTGCAGACATGTTTAAATGTCTCTTTAGGGTACAGCTAAATTTAACGCAGCTAATGGGGTCTGTAGACACAACACTCTGAGATGTTAAGCAGACTGCAGAATTTAGTCAATTTGCTCCAAGACAAGGTATCTTCAGTGCTTGCATCACTACTTAAGTAAAGGGTACCTTTTTTTCTGCGGTGGTATTTTGAAAAGTGCTGTGTGTTACATTTCTCAGTCTCCTAAGTCACAACATTAACAGTTAATTTGTGATGAACAGGAAATCAATGTATAAAGAGAAAGGCTGCGTAATATCCTCTGGTGTAGGACAGGTCAGGGTCATCTACTGGGAATCAATGACGTAGATAATTACTGCATCTTGAAAGGGACTTTAATTTTGACCACACGGAGGGGTATCGGATTGAGATTCTCACAAACCCACAATGCATCACACTCCAGACACACTAGCATTTGTCTTTCTCCCTCTGTGAATATTTCAGCAGTTTCAGAAGTGGGAGCAGCAGGTGGTGCAGCTGTGGGCGGAAGGCTGCAGGTTGAAGTCCCAGGAGGGAGCTCATTGCGCTAGATAACCCTTGAGCGAGGCACTTCGGTGGATATTCAGCTGCGTAAATAGATAAAGTGACAAACTGTAAGACGCGTAATCTGGTCTTGATAAGTTCATATGATAAGTAAATTAAAATATTGGCCTTCACTAGAAGACAGCGAGAGCAGATGGACTTCGGTAGACGCTCACTGAAAAGAACAAATGCAACTGCAGTGGGTTGTGTACTAGGTCAGGTTCTGCCGATATGTTTTTCTCTTTTCATTGTCTTTTTCAGAGTTAATGTAAGATGAAGGGGGGTGGGGAGAGTTTACTATACACCAGCCAGTGCTGCTTGGGAATTCATGTCGAGCTTGACCTCCTGAAGCTCTCTCAAGCAGCAGCTTGTTAATTGCTGTAGCCAAAGATACCAAGCTGGCTTCTATTTTGACCATTTTCATCATAAGATGGCTTTTTATGGTGCAACGGTATCTCTTTCTCGTATATTCACACACATCGCATATACGTGCAGGCCAGAAAATTTTTTATTTAAACAAGATTTTTCAACTCAAGTTTCCTATTAATAGGTTTTAGCTTGGAGTTGGAGTTGCCAAATTTAATTTCAGGCCTACCCCGAGACACAGGGATGTGTGTGGCTTATCGTCGGAGTCCATTTTACACCTCACTAGCTTTCGATGAACTCATAAACTCTCTATCACTGGAACTTGCCCATTTAAACCTAACATCTCACACCCTCCTCTGTTTCCTCTAGAAATCCAGTATAAATTCATGACTTTTGTTTCCACTCTATGGCAAGAGAAGAAGTCCTTTTTTTTTGCTTTCATGCCTTCACGCTGCGCTCTTGAGCCTGGGCCAAATAAAGGAGAAAAACAGAGAAATAAAGAGCAAACACCTTTCAATTCAAATCAGTTTATTTTTATGTAAGCAAAGGTTAGATACTGACCGCTGTTTTATTTCTTAAAATTAAAGGATTTGTTTATTACTGCCGTGCATCGGAAATATGAATCAGGGGCTAAGAAACATTCACCAGTAATTATGATGTTTAACATTAACGTTTCAACATTAATCTCCAGTGTTTTTAAAACATGGCTTAAGAAAGAATCCAGAAGATCTCGGTCACAAAGTAAACTAAAAAACGAAAAAAAGAAACCGATACAGTAAAATCATGGTTCATAATCGCGGAGCCCCTATGTGTCAGTTTTTGCACCAACCAAGCTCTTCTCATTCTGGATTGATTCAACTGTTAATTGAATACGGAGCCCAGATCTTTTTACAGTTACCTGACGTTTGGAAAAAAGTTGTTGTTGTTATGTGTGTTTGCCAGTGATAAGATAAAGTAATGGCTATTTTTCTTGTCCTTAAATTGATAATATTACTAGAAAAGATATTGGATGGATTAAGGGTTCTCATTTGGCGATCATAGCGATCATGGCCGGATGTCATGACAAATGGATATTTTTGAACGGTATCATTGTAAAAGCAAAAAGGTGCTAGCTCATGCTAGTGAAATGACCTCAAAAATAATTGGGTCTCTGTGTCTGCGTGATAAAATTAAAGGCACCTTATTTTGTTGTATGCATGGCTGCTACAAATTGCAGGATTAAGACTGATATAAATGCTTTGTCAAAGAAGAGGAAGAAAAACATTTTCTTTTGCACATTACTCATGGGGCTTACATGAAAGAAATATAGTGCAGTCTATGAAGCAGTGGGCGTTTAAAACTACCAAGGTTACACAATAACTGCACTTGTAGTGGGATTTAATAATCTCTGTTTCTGTCAATCGCCACATATATAATTCAGGGTGATCCATCTAACAGCAGGAATTTTCAAATTTAAGGTGCACTAGCTCCAATTTTTGGATAGCATTCAATAGAAGCAGTAATTGTCTCTCCCAGACAAAATCAGATTATCACATGCAAATCCTTGAAAAATTCCTTTCACTCTAAAGGTTTCATAAAGGGATTGCAGCACAGGAAGAACCTATACATTCAATACAGTACAATCAAAAGCAATATGCTTAATGAACTGAGATATTGATGAACAGCTTCGAATAGATTATGCGCTTGTCAAAGCCTCTCTGCTCTGTGATTGGATACCTACCATGAAATGTGGTAATGGGAAGAAGAGATTGTTTGAGTTAATAACATTCCTTTAACAAAAGCGATCTTATCATGGACTGCTGAATTGGATGATGTGTCACAAAGAAGCTTTGGTTGTATATGGGACTTTGTTAAGCAGCTTTTCTCCTGCAAAGCCGAGCCGCGCGTGGTTCTTGATTCATTAGCAATTGCACATGGCCCCCTTGGTTCCAGATCTCAGGTGCGCTGACCAGCTCACTTTCGTAGTTGGGGTAGAAACCAGCAGGAATCAGGGTGGTGGGTGGGGTTATTAATTGGCCATACTCAATAATGATCAGTCTCGTGCAATCATCTCACAGATTATATTTGTATTTACTCATGCCTAGCCTGGTTCCAGTTCTATGGCGATGGATAACCGCGGAAATTAAAACTGGGCGAGAGCTAAGACAATTTTGAGATTAGACAAATTATGTCAACTGGCATAAAAGTTTAAAGCATGCATGCTTTATGATTCTTCGGTTATGTTCGTTGCCATAAGTATTTTTTTTTTTTCAACAAAACCAATCTAAATAATTTTACTAATGAAATACTACTTACTGAATAATTCAATAGATTTGAGTGGGACTCAAAGTTTTCATATTGTGTCTTTGTCCGGAATAATAACATATCCTGTTATCACAGCTGTAATGCCATCACACGGAACCATTGAAAACAATCACTATAAAATCAAATAGTTTGGCTAAGCTACACCTGCAATCTTCGAAAACTGTTGTCGGAGAAATTGAGCACACCCAGCTCGTTAATTACACAAATGGGTTTAGGAGTAGAAAGGTATTTGGATACCATCAGCAATTGATGTAAATGAATGTTCCGTTAAATTCCATCTTTACTGCGGTCTTCAGTTTTCATAACATTTTCATAACATTCTATTGATTCAATAAACAAATGCATATATTTAGCTTTTAAATTAAATAGTATTCCTTAATTTACAGTGAGTCCTTAAGAATTTGAATGTTAATTCAGAGGTGAACTACAATGTATATTTTTTTTCCACTTTTCAGTGTAGAGGAGAGTAAGTATTCATGGTTCTTTCTTTAAAATGTGGGTGATAAGGAACAGCTCTCTAACCTTCTTCAATAGTTCTAACAACAAGCTATCGCAAATCAGAAATTAGCCCTTCCTTGAAGCCTTGTGAACAAAACTTATCAGGTTGATTGTTACCCGACAATTTCACTTTCCTGTATGCAAAGGGTGATCACAACACTGCTACTCAACATCACTCTTTGACAGAAGTATAATAGATGATGGATTTGTTCTCTACCAACACCTGTCAGATGGTATGAGAGCGAGCCAGCTCCAGTGGTCATTTCAATTTTGGTCATTATTTTAGTACCCATGCTGTGGGAATTCTCTTTATAACAAAAGAGGATGAGTATAAAGACAGGAACATTTTTTTTTATTTATTAATTTTTTTCTGAGACTTAATGCAGTAAGGAGATATTTATTCCTCAAGTGATTAGCCTACACTTAATACTGAATTAACGCTTAGTCACTTTGTTTTCACCACTGCCTTTAGAGGTGGACAACGAAATACTATTTAGGTGTCAAGAAGAAAAGAGTTTAAAATGCCCGTTCTCAGTAAAATATTTTGGCAGTTTTAATATAAAAACTGTTAGGACACAAAAAAGCTTTGCTGACAGTACCTTTTCTAAGTTGTCTTCTGCAAAGATTTGAATTTTCTTGTGAAGGTCACTGGAATAACTGATTATGAATGGCGTTTTACTCAATGCTGTAAATCCTCAGTCAAGTGCACATTAAAAAAAACTTCTCTATGCTTCAAAGTGCTTTCTGACGATATTCGATCGATATAATTTCACTATGAGTACAGTCATCCCTTTTAAAAGGACGGGTTTTAAAAATGTAAGCAGCACTTTTGAGTTATGTAAAAGGAAGTTCTATTAATCCCAGGAAAAGCTACTCTACTGTACCATATGTTTTGCAATAGTTATTTATTTAATTTTAAATCCAGCCTGGCAGTGGCTTTGTTTTGGCTCTTTGTCAGTCTGAGGTGATAACATTCTGATACTCAAGCTTCTATATGCGAAACATCTTACACTGACGAACGCAATTCAAACGAAGTAGGTTTCTGTCCATTTCGTCTGCAGGGACATTCAGACAATTGATGATGACATATAATTAGAAAATTCAAAAAGCCTTGTTGGGATTAGATTGTCTTTCTCTTAGTGACTAACTATGATTACTCAGGTATACTGACATTGATGCACCTATTTGATATTTTGAAAAAAAGAATAGCTGATTTAAAAAAAAAAAGCAAGACAACAAATGGACTAGAATTTGAAACTTGAATTTTTTTCTAGGAAAATGGTTGGGCCAGCATACTGCATTTGTGTAAAGCACTGTAGGTTATTGCAGTAATGTAAACAACAGGAATAAAAAGGATTTTCCCACTGTGTGAAATATTTTGGCTCCCCCAACTGGCCCACCCCGGTCGCAGCCAAATGCGCTTACAGACTGTAATACCCCACGCTTAGCCCACTCACACGGTGAATACGATCATGAGGCTACTTCCCTTGCCAGTGATGGAAGTCCGCCTCAGCACGTACTGCTCCGTCGCTTTCTGGGCTACCCGTGGTAGCAATTTCCCCACAGGTCTTTCCAAGTCTTTGTCTTTGCTTTTTTCAGAGTATCCCATGGAATGCAATAGGCGGAGGACATCTACCAGGCTTTTTTCCATGCGATGACTCTAACCAGGCCGGTTCTGGCGATCGGAGAGGGATGCTGACAACAGAGACTGCAAAGCATGCAGGCAGATGTTTTTCTTCCTGTGTCCACGTTGTTGGGGACCCTATCGGGGTCTCCCCTTTAATGTAGCTGGGTGCAGGTCAAGGAGTAGGGAATTGGGCAAGTGGGGGTTCACAACAGGGCAGTGTCCCCCCCCTTTACAGTAAGAAATAGACTGACTGTTTGCCATGTAACTGAGACACTATCACATACATGTTTAGTCTGTGTGTATATTGCAGTTATAACACGTGTGCAGTTGGCGAACTTCCTGCTTTGTAGGACAGACTCCCCCAATCACCATAGCCTGGGCTGTGAACGCAGCCAGGGCTGGCGAGCTGGTGTGCCGTAGGGGGAAAGTAATCGATCTTGTGGCTAATTCCATCTACGTGGGGGTCACAATTGTGTTTGGACAGTGTAGCAATTGTTGTATGTCTCTGTATGGATTTTTGGAACAATTTTCTTTTTCTCTGTACCTGCTGGGGTCGGTTAAATCGATTGGTCTATTGGTTATAATGGTTTGCTAAACTATTTTTGCTGTAAAGAATGTATAGTGTTCAGTTAGTGGGGTGTCTTTTAAAGATAAGTTATATGTGGTAACCCTAGAGTAACACATACTGGTATATTACTTTCAGACAAAATGCTATCCTGATAACCCATGGTAACTACAGTAGCACTGGAACCCAGTGGGAGGGATTAATCCAAATCAATCCTGTTGTGGAAAATGTTCCATAATCTTCCAGAAGTACACTCATTTATTGATTCAACCAGAAGCATCTTAAAAATTGGCGAACATCAGCAAAGTCCTCAGCAAAGTCACTGGACAAATGAAAAGAAACGCCATAGAAGAAGCATACTTTAGTCTTCCAGATGAAGTTGACGATGATGTTGATTCAATTCAAAGATTCCTTCTAGCAGCGCATGGAAGCAAGTGTCTTGCTTTTACAGCTGGCTAACACGATTGGCAAAGCAGCAGAGCATCTTTCACCTACAGAAGAGCATTCAAGTCAGATTGCAGTCTTGTGCAAGTTCCCAGAGCCAAGTTCCTCTGGTTAAAAGTACAAGGTTTATATTTTTGCTTAGCTTTTTGTTATCTGGGCCACAATCTAGCACAGATGTATTTTTGAACATCATTCAATTGTTGTCAGTTATTATTCATTCGCATAGCTAGTGTTAAATAAAATTAAACAAAAATCCCTATTTAAAAACACAATTAATTATCCAAAGATGTGGGCCTTAAGAACTTTGACTTGGCTTACATCTAATTTGAAAAATAAATAACTGCATTTTTAATCAAAAAATCATGAAAGCACATTAAACCCTTATTTGTGTTTAATGAATATTAATGAGCATGTAAATATATTGATTTGCAGACACCATCGTAAGAATAATTATCCAGCTTCCTTTTCATGCAAATTTAATTTTTCTATCTTAAAAAGTAGTTATTGTATCATGTTGGTACGCATGTCACTATGGAAACCATCTAATTTGATGAGATAAACTCATCTGCTGAGGGGGATGTAATTGCTTAGAAAAAACGTACGCATTTTGTTATACCTTGTGTTGGGGTAGCTTAAAACATAACGGCCCTTTTTTCAATTTGGTCACAGGACTATTAACTACTTTAGCTCATTTGTGAAATTGAGCCTTCAGCACAAACCATCATTATCCGTAATGAATGAGTTTTTCTATTGGTAACACATTCTTAGTCTGCTCGTTTTGGAGTAGCAGCAGCAGAAGTGGCAGTTTGTAGCAAAAAAAACCCAACCTAAAAGCTAAATTTAAAGTGCTTTAGAACATGAAAAACAATGTTGATCAGTGATAAACCAAAGAGCACTTGAGCTGAAAATACAACGCTACAAATAATATTAATAAATTATGACCAAAACATTTGAATGTTTTTTCTACTGGCATTTGGCGTCGTGGGGCATATGAAAGCAGACCAAACATAGGTTTTGTACGTTTTTTTTTTTTTTAAAGCAGATCTTTTCATATCATTTTCATAATCAGATATTAGTAATTCCATAAATAACTGGCAAACTAGCCAGCCGAGTAACTTCCTGCAATTGCCATTATGTGGATATACCTGTCAGACATGTATACATCAGTAGATCAGTTCCACACATTTTGGGATGAAGGGCCCTAAGGGGAAGATATGGAAATAACAGCAAACAGGCTTACTGTCCACGCCGATGAAGTAGGTGGAAGGAGGTGGTTTTGGTGTGGCTGCCTCCATACACTGCATGGTATTTTTGCCTCAGCACGAAAGCAAAACATACACGGGCATAGCTACCAAGGCCTAGTAGCGAACAGGACAACCTGTTTGGATATGCTAACAGCCATTCCATTAGTCATCGTTAAATAATATCGTTACAAAAAAACAAAACATTGTCGACTTTAGTGTATTACGATGCATTGTGATAAGTTCCACTGGAAACTTCCGAAGAGCCTCCTTGCCCATTGGGATTCCCTCTCACTGCAGGAGGGGGTTCTGTGCAGGGCTTGAAAAGAGCCCGGTCAGGGAGTGGTCCGGTGGCAGTTTCTGGGACCCAGAGACCTGTGGCATTCCTGGTGTGGGCAACTGCAGAGGTGGGATACTTCAGCATGGCGTGCATGCTTCATCATCTGTAGGCGGTCTGGGGGAGTCGATATGTCCTCGAGCCCATGGATGTGTGGCCAGAGGTATATGCATTCCCCAACCACACTCTTGAGACGGTGCTTGATTCATTAGCTGCTTTGGGGCACCAGGGGACCTCCACATCAGCCAGGGGAAAAAACCTTGAGGGCCAGGTGTTCAGCCGGTTCTGTGTCATTCCCACTATTTTAAATGCACTTTACTCCTACATTTAGTCTCTAAATTCAACCAACTTGGCTAAACAGTACTATGAAAATAAATATCCTATCCTGCATGCTTGTTTGTTTCATTATGAAACAAGTAATTTAAATAAGTTTGATTTGTAAATACAAATAAATGGAAATGTGGCAGTTGTAGAAATGTTGTAGAAAAAAATGAAATATTGATCTGAAAATTATACAATTAACAATATAAGATAATAAATAACACAATAAATAAATAATAAATAATATAATAATAATAAGATAATTTTTTTATACAACAGCACATCTACAGGAAAAAAAAGCTTTTGAAAAAATATTTAATATAATTGAAATACCTTTTTACTCCAATTTGGAAAGCTGCGAAGTTCAAGTTAGATCGTCGGTTAGGTAACACTTAACATTAAGTGTCTCTAATTACTGAGTATTACAGTTTAATTACAGTGTAATTATACATAGTGTGGGCACAACAGTGTGTAGGAACTCTGTGTCCTGCCCCTTTAAAACCGGCCAGCCTGACATTTAGTGTTAAAAAAAATACGTTTTCTGTTAAATACTGTCTCCAGTTGGCGGCGATCCAGCTAGTAAAGACATGCCTTACACCCAGGGTGTTCTTTCACAAGAGTTTAACAGTACTTCATGCGTAACAATTTCTATTCTATTTTCAATCTATTCTGATACAATTGTTTACGCACATACTGTAGACTGTGATGAAAGTGTTACTCATTAAGTAAAATGTAACTATGCATAATCATTTTTAGTACACCACTATTACGCTGTAACTACTATGTAAATACGCAGTATTTTGGGACACAATGTCATGTTTTACCCAATTCTTTCCATGAATGTTAAATATGTAAAGACAATCTGCAAAAATACTGATGTTTTCTAATACTGTTACTTTTTTACTTTTTGGTTACTTTTAAGACAAAACTATAGCAACTATATACATTAATATTTTACATTTCCAGTTAATTTAAGGCGAGGCTATAGCAGGTTAATTGTGAAAAGACACAAAGAAACCGCTGGTTTTTACATACGTAGCTGGGACATGTCAGTTTCCCATGATATTTACATTATTAGTTGCTTAGTAGATGCTTTTATCCAAAGCGACTTGCACAGCTTAGAATTTATTTTGCAGCAGAAAACTTACTGAAGCAGTTCAGGTTAGGTGCCTTGTCAAAGGATACAACAGCTGGGGTTGGAAATCCATAACTAATCTGACTTCTGATTTGTGAAAAGGTGAAATCATCCCAAGCTTTATTTAACATTATGTGTCCAATTAGTCAACCCTAGTCCCCTCTCTTTGTTCTAGGATCTGTCTCTCCTTCTAGACATAAAAAAAAGAAAATGTTTATTATTAGAAATTTCTGAAAACTATTAATTGGAAAGAGTTTGAGTCATACCTAGTGTCGTGACTAATTCAGCTAGCCAAAAACGCGGAGATTGCTCATGCTGCTGCATCCTATCTCTCTCACCTACGATGACTCATACTGTTTGGCTCTCCAGCAAATTCCAGAGAAAAGCATGTCTTATCTTCACAATCAGTCTGAGATCTACATCGCTCTGCGATGGCTGGAATCCATCAGGGATTCGGCCTACGTGACTTACAGAACCCTGGGCCCTCGCTTCGGAATGACTCGTTCAGCTGGTGAGACAGGTGGGTGTCTTTTTTTATATTTAACTCTGAACAGCTTCTGAATCTAGCCCACTGTTGAAGAGTAGGCCTTGTCCTGTTTTTAAAAGGGGATAGCTTCATTGCTACATATGATGCATGCAAATACAGAAAATGGAATTGATAGAGCTTTGTTCTCATCTAATTGTTCCCCGCACTCTCTCTTTCTCATTCATTTTCCATTTTTGCTTTAACGTTTCAGGCATAGGTTTCACTTTAACTTGGGGGGAACCAGCAGGATCCTGCCTGCCCAGTTGGTATCTGCATGTCAATTTCACACATGTGGTTGTACATACATACAAATACACACATGTCGATGCCCAGAAACCCAACAGTCAAACAGTCACTTGCACAAGCAAACATACGCACAGACGCACTCACTCCCCAAAAAAGTGTGAATTATGGGTGATACAACTCCAAGGGTGAGCTGGGTGTCTGTGGGTCCAAAACCAGACCTACAGCACCCCACCCACTTCCTTCCCACAACCCGCAAAATAGCATTGCAGAACGAAGGGTGTCCCACCCCTTTAAAAGCAGCCTGACATTAGGTGCCTGTTGCTGATTTCTAACAGTCCACAGTTTTGTAATTGGTACAGCTGGAGGCAATGGATAATCAGCT
This sequence comes from Hiodon alosoides, assembly GCA_025775065.1. Lineage (NCBI taxonomy): Eukaryota > Metazoa > Chordata > Actinopteri > Hiodontiformes > Hiodontidae > Hiodon > Hiodon alosoides. The sequence continues at coordinate 17,476 of JAOYSI010071506.1, forward strand.
ACAGACATTTAAAAAAAAATTTTTGTCAGAGCCTTTCTTTAAGGGGAAAGTTTGGGGTGGGTGATGCTTGTTTGAGACAAACTAGGAATGTTAGTGAGTGTTTTGGACCCATTTTTGAATGAGAACCTGTTTTCATCCTTGCTGTACCTTGTTCTCTTTGTACCTCTGCTGGTCATTTGGGAAACATTGTTTTATTTTAAAATACTTATTGGGGTTCTTTGCAAATTTGTGTGCACACTCAAAAAATGTATTGAATATTTATCAAAAAAGTTCTGAAAATCATCCACTCCACTAACAAGCTGAGAGTCATCCAAGGGACACCCTGGCATCTAAAATGTTATTCAACAAAGGTACTGCCAAAATGCATTTGTTTTAGTGAGCTTCTTATTCACAGATCACAGAGGAACACAGATCTGCAACATTATGTTTCTATAGTCTCTGCAGCGTTTTGGGGTTGAAGATTCAGGTAGTTAAATTACAATATGAGATTTTCTGTAATCTCATGAAGTTGGAAGAAAACTGGATCATTTGAAAAAATATGGACACAAAAATGCCTTGGCCTCTAAGTTCCTTTGGCCTTTATACCGGAATAAACAATTCTCAAGACCAAAGGGTTGCTCTCAAAACAATTTCATTATGGAACTCTATAAAACTCTACCATTCATTGATTTTTCTCCGTTTTTTTATTTTTTGTTAGAAGAGGAAAATATAGACTGTCTGACATTCAAGCCTTCATCAGTCCGACCGGTTTTCATCGAACAGAAAGCTGAAGTACCAAATGTTCATTTTTTGTCCTCCTGTGAAATAAATAAATAAATAAATCAAAGACAATAAAAAGGGGACAGGAGCAGTTTATTTATTTAGACTCCCTGTTCTTGGGTCAGTGCATCTGGCCAAAGTTTACCCAAAATAACCAATCAGACTAGACGAATAACTTGACCTGGTGTTTCACTCGATCTTTCCCTCAGAGCTCAGCTGTCTTTGAGGACTTTCTCTAAAAAACAGCAAACTAACAATCATCCGTTGTCTGATTTTGGACAAGATACATTCCCTTCCTTTTCCCAGTAAGCTCCAGACAGTTGTACCAAACACTAGGTACGCTCCATACATGGTAGATTATGTCAACAACACTAGTTCAAATGTGCATTGCAGACGTGTATTCAAAGGGAAGAGTGCATTAGTAGCAAGCATTACAACGAGACGTAAGAGGAAAATTATCGTTTCTGTAATGTCTTGCAAAACAGCATAAAAATCAAAGGATAAGATTTTATCCTTATAAAGCCAGAACATCGAAAGTGATCCCCATACTTGGGGTATTCAGCTAATAATCACATTATTACAAAACATTAAACTGGGTAAAAATATGCTCTGTGTTGAGAGGAAAAATCTTCTTTTTGACAGATTGCACGCATTTAAAATTCATGCACTGACAGACTCAATAATGATAAATTCCTACACATTGAAAAAGGTGAGAATTTATTTTTGTGTCTCTGCCATACAGACAGGATTTAAAAGATAACACTTGTTTATTGATCATTCTGTCACAGACTCCCACACCCACCTCATAGAATAATTTCATAACTGATATTGTGTTACAACGCGACTCCTTGCATAGGAATACATATACAGACATGAAAATGTTTTTTTTTTTTCCCCATTTGTTTTATGGTGAGCTGCTCCTCAAGTCTAGGGATAAAAGTAACTTAATGCAGCAGGAATAATCATTTTTACATCGTGATAAATTATTTGGCAAACCCTATTACAACATCGATAAATCAATAGTATAATAATAATGAAATAGCACAAACAGCACTATAACTGGTGATATCTGAAGTGACTTATTCTACAAAATATGCAATTTGCAAGAGACCGACTGATTGTCTGATCTGTCTGTGAAGTAACTGGGGTTAGAGGTACACATCTCTGCTTCAGGGCACAGACACAGTCATAAAAAGTGGGGTTAAAGTTAACACTAGCGTTGACATTGGCAACCCAGCAGTTGTAATAGTTTTCGACTGCTCACATCACCACTGATCAGCAGTTTCAGACTGCAGAGCGTGGAAGGGTCATATGATTACTTTATTGTTTGTAGCTAGTGGGGCAGTGTTGTTACTAGCCGAAAAGGCTAGAGCCACGGTTTGGCCACTAATGTGGGTTGCAGTAGGCAGCCAATAGAGGGATTAAATATTTGCAGACTTTGGGAGGAACTGCATTCTGGATGAGTTGGAGTGGTTTAGTGGTGCTCTTGGTGAGATTGGCCAGGAGTGAGCTGTACTGGACCTATTTAGTGTTGGTTGGGTTGAGTAACACAAAGACGATGTTACATATTTTCCAATCCCTAAAATTTAATGCAGCATTCCCCATGCAGACTGAAACCTTATATTTAAGCCACATGGCAGGATTAGATGCAATATTGAATCATTACCCTTCAGGAATGTCTGGAAACCACATTTCATGTGTCATTGTTAGTGGATTCAAGGTGTATTAAGGATCACTCTTTAACAAAACTGATAAGTGTATTAAGTAAGCAATCAAAAGAGGAGCTCTTGACTTGTCATGAACCATTTGGTACACTGGTGTTCCACCCCAGTTGAAAGATTAAAAAAAGGAAAAAGTTAGAAGCCCTGTTCCCGCCTAGATGCGTGCACACGCAGCCGCAGGGAGTTGTTGAAGGGCCTGCACACCAGAAATGATATCAGGCGGCTTTAAAAAAATTGATCTGCAAAGCATCTCATGATGGGGTGAGTGACTCACAAACTTATATTTATTAAATCATTTGCGCTGACTGACCTGCCTAATGTGTGTGGCCAATAAAATAATCACTTCTTTTTCTCACTGTGTTGCCACATTTCTTGTTCCTGTTGTAGCTCTCACAGTTCTCCTCACTAGGGCCTGGTAGCCATTGCATGTCAACCCTTAAACTACGGCACTTTTGTACGTCGCTCTGGATATGACTTGAATAACATTAGGAAGAAATTATTATTATTATTTTTTTTTTACAATTATGGTGTTAAATAACTGACAGAACAGAATGCAACTCACCACTAAAAAAGGTACCAACTATGAAGACTTGCAAATTCATGCATTAAATATTTTTGGCGTGGAAGTTTTTGTTCATGACACATTTGACACTTGGCAGATTTGGCTCAGTATGTGAAAAAATCAGCCCCCTTTTCTCCATGTCCAAACAACAGCTACTACAAATTTTATTTGCACATTTTTACTGAAGTTCAAATGATACAAGCACATCGCTTATAGATGGGGGTTTTTTTCCATTGCAGTTTCCTGTGCTACACAAATCGCCACCCAGCAGGTACCAGAACTTTCCCAGCTCCATGAGTGACTTAGAGGGAACATTGGTTGGAGGTGAGGGAGAAAAAAATCTAGACATCTAAAAGATCTTCATTTATAAGAGGTAGAGGGCATCCAGGCTGACCAGGTATGCTCTGACAGAATATAGGAGAATGGCTGGGGGCTTTCTTCAGCATCGCCACTGAGCAAGCCCTGCAGGCTCCAGCAACTGGAGGACGCAGAAGGGAAAGGAAGAAAGGTTATCATTGCTCTCATAATCCTCCCTCACCTAGTTGTCAAGCTAAGTGCATGTGGCGCAGTGGGGCTTCTTCGTTTTTCAGAATTAATACTGCAATAAATAGGAGTGGGCTTCCGAGCTCATATTCTGGAGAAAACGGATTATCTGTGGAGTGAGAGTTGTTTTAATTGAATGACAATATTTTTTATTTAAATGGTTTTTCCTTAGAACGTTACAGTTTAATGATTAACACCGAGTATTACACTCATTGGCATGTGCAAATTTTGTCTTTTAGATCGTCCATCATTTTTATTATTTATTAATAAAGCATAATACTTTTGTAATAAGCAAACAAAAGATATTTAAAAAGTAAAATTTAAAATATATTTAGACTATATAGTCTACAATTAAAATAAATTTTAAAAATCTAAACAATTAGGACCTTCCAGACAATTTAAGCATGACAAAGTATTCACCACAATTAACTTCAGACAAAAATTAAAAGCCTTTTGCTGTCATTCCTTTTCACAATTAATAAAAACATCATTCATAAGCACACCAGAGAGTGGCCAAGAATTAGGTACGCCGAAGTATTAATCTTTCAAGGATTACAAATTGGGAATTAAAAATGATTTTGCATAAACAGCAAAATAAAGAGTGTAACTCTGTATAGAGTGAATGTGCATCGATATAGATCCAGATAGGATTATTCAGGAAATTCACTCAGGATGAATACAGTTGGGATGAATACTATTAAAACAGTTTAAAATGAGCATTTTTATACAGGTAGATCTAGTAAATTAAAAGACAAAGTGAGACATATATACCAGCTATTGAAATGAAACTGCCCAGGAACCGGTGTCAGCGGCCCAGGTTTAATAAATGTTTTTGATGTGTTTTAAGTTTAAGGCTTTGGTTTGCCTGTGGTTTGAGTTTTTTCGAAGTGATTTTCAAAGGCTTTAACTGCTCGCAGGGAGCCATTTTTGTTATGTTTAATTTTGATTTTGGATTTTGTTATGTTTTGAAGCTTTTGATTTTAGACCATAATTAGTCAAACCTGTGCTGTTGAATTGCGTAAAGTAAGTCATT